>JAVKOQ010000225.1:0-84944 GCA_031835245.1 Balamuthia mandrillaris
TCGACTGCCACGAGTGCTCTTTCTGCTTTCTTCGTGGATGACTTTTGCGATGTCTTCCTCGAAGCCACAAAAATGTACAGCAACGAAAACAACGAAAGAGAACGAATGAAAGCGGTGTTACTTCATTGTTTGGACACCTATTTCAAGTTGCTTCATCCATTTATGCCTTTTGTTAGCGAGGAACTTTGGCAACATTTGCCTATTCTCTCTTCGCCTTCTGATGCTGAACTGAAGAGGAGCAAACCTGCTGCCTTGGGCGAATGTCTCTATCCTTCTTCTTCCTTTTCTTCTCCAAAGGAAGAATTAGAAGCAGCGATGAAAGAAGTGATGGGAGTAGTTCATGCTGCTCGATCGTTGCGTGATGCTCATTCCTTGCGCCGATCTTCTTTCGGGTTGGTGCTAAGAACGAACGACCTGCAACTGAAAGAGCTGTTCGAGGAGCAAAAGGAGCTTATTTGTCATCTTGCCAAAGCTGGAAGCTTGGATGTTCGCTTAGATGGCCCTGAACCTCATGTATGTTTCTTTTTAGTGTGCTTGTCTTTTCTTTCTTTCTTGTTTTCCTCAATTCTTTTTTACTTCTCAAAAACCAAAGGGAGTTGCTGTTCGGATATTGGACCATCGCACTCAATTGTTTGCTCCATTGGCCACAGAAGGAGAAAGCAAAGAGTTCGCCACAAAAGAAATCGAGAAACTCCTCAAAAAGAAGCAAAAGTTGGAAGAGGACAAACAACGAATCCAACAAAGAATGTCATCCGAGTTTTATGCAGAAAAAGTTCCTGAAAGCGTTCGACAGAAAGACAAGTACGTTTTTCCAATTCGTTTTCTTTTTGCTTGGGTGCTGATTTTCTTTTCGTCTACCAAGGGAGTCTATAGTAGAAGTGGAGAAGCAGTTGGCTGATGTTGACAAGAGCTTAAGTTCTCTTAATTCCTTGATCGCATAAACATGTTTGCTCTTCTCTTTCTTTCTTTTCTGGTTCTCTCGTTATTCCTTTCGTTGCTCTTTAGTTCGTCTTCTTAGTTTGCATTACTTCATTTTCCACTTCTTCAAGTTTACTGAAGTGCTTCGGTAAGCAACACCTTTTTCTTCATGTGACGTTCGAGGTATTTGGCAGTGCACCACGAACACCTGCAACGGGGAATGATGGTTTGTTTTTTGCTTTTCTTGCCGCTTTGCCAAAAGTAAACGATGACATCGCCTTCGTGCACTATATCTGTTGTGAGAGCGCTTGTTAGTTCTCATCTTTGTTTCCCTTCCCTTCTCTCCTTCTGTTAATTTCTCTGTTTCTCTCCTCTGCCTTTTTCGCTTCTTTATCTCTCCTCTCTCCTCTTATCTCCTTTCCTTCTCTGAGGAAGAAAGAGACCTTGGTGATCATGAACGGCACGTCTGCTCGACTTATCCTTCTTTTCTACGGCACGCCCCTTTCGAGTTTGTTTATACACATATTCTTCCTCCTCTTCCTCTTTATCGCTGCTGTTGGGATTCAAACGAATGAACGGGATTTGACACAAGGGATACCGATAGTCATTGTCGGTTTCAAGCAACACCACCACCGTTTCGTCTGGTGATGGCCTCTTCTCTCCTTCCGCTGGAGATTGTTCGTTAGACTTCGGTCAAGTTAAAGAGAAGAGATGAAAGAGAGAGAAAAGAGCGGAGAAGAAGAAGAAGAAGAAGAAGAAGAAGAAGAAGAAGAAGAAGAAGAAGAAGAAGAACAAGAAGAAGAAGAAGAAGAACAAGAACAACAAGAACAACAAGAAGAACAAGAAGAAGAACAACAAGAACAAGAAGAAGAACAAGAAGAACAAGAAGAACAAGAAGAACAAGAAGAAGAACAACAAGAACAAGAAGAAGCAACAAGAACAAGAAGAAGAAGAACAAGAAGAAGAACAAGAAGAAGAAGAAGAAGAACAAGAACAAGAACAAGAAGAAGAAGAAGAAGAAGAAGAAGAAGAAGAAGAACAAGAAGAACAAGAAGAAGAACAAGAAGAACAAGAAGAAGAACAAGAAGAAGAAGAAGAACAAGAAGAAGAAGAAGAACAAGAAGAAGAACAAGAAGAAGAAAACAAGGAGAACACAAGAAGAGGGAAGAGAAAAACCAGTAAGAGCGCGACGGAAGTTCTCTGTATCCTTTTTGAGTTGGGCAAGTGCATCCCAACGTTCTTGTTTGTTCAGACTATAAGCTGTTTTTGACCCTTTTAGCCTCCCAAAGACTTTTTCATTTTGAAAACAAAAGAAGGAAGCTTCGTACATTCGCCAGGCAAAAAACCGAAAGGATCAGGTTCTTCATCCCTTTGGGAGAGGCGATGAGCTCCATCTCTGGGCGCATAGCGGAAGCGGCGAAACTGTAACTTGTCTTTCCCGTTAGCGACGCCCTTTGCTTTGAGATCGAAAAAAAAAAAGCATCAAAAGAAACTTAAGTATTCCAACGAAGAACAGAGACAAATAATAAAACGGTTACCGGCATATTCATCTCTCATGGTGGCGCCATGTTTGTGCTTGGCTCGCGTGGGCCTCAGGTTTGGCTTCTCGTCCATAAACTTGGGTGTTGCTCTCTTTTTCGTTGCGAATGGAGTTGTGGGATTTTATTTTTTTTTTTGGGAAGTTGAAAAATTTCACTGAAATCAGGAAAAATCAGAAAAATTAGAGATAATCTGAAAATAGCTAGAATATCAAAAAAATTTGAAAATTTTTCTGGGATATTCAGATTATTTCGATGAATGGATGCTTCCTGCAACATTCCACCCCTTCTTAGCCTCATTTCATTTATCACAGCTCGTGGATCATTTGTTACATGACAAAATGTTTATACATATTTTATGTTGCCGCGTTTGTTCTTTTATTATTTCGTCCTTCTCTTTTCTTACGGTCAGAAAACATTGATAACATCGCACAAAATGCAGCATATCTGACCATATGATAAATGTCTTTGTTATTGATATCCTCCGATATGAGAGATTGTTATGTATTCTACATTCGAAACATCTCTCTAAATGCACACAGCTCCACCCAAATCTCCTTCTCCTTTCTCTTTGGTTCATGCATCTTCAGTCAGCTTTCTCTCGTTTTTTGCCCAAAGCGTATCAATCACCGGAGAGCTTCGTTCATCAGGATTTTTTCTTGTGGTGACGGTCTGGAGGCTGGACGGCGCAACACGGACACATGGAGTCGTGGATGAGGGTTTGCTTTTTGCTTTTCTTGCAGCTCTCCCAGAAGTAAACGATGACATCTCCCTTGTGGATTAGATCTGTGAGATGATGAGAGTAGGTCGTTTTCAGGTGCTGTTCTTTTTTCTTCCTACTCTAAGGAAATGAACTCAAACCTTGTTGTTGTTCGTTGCTTGTGCGTCTGCGAGATTTGTTCTTCTTCTCAACAGCACGCCCCGTTCTTGTCTGTCTGTACATGTATTCTTCCTCCTCTTCCTCATCGCTGTTGTTGGGTTTCAAACGAATGAATGGCACTTGTCTCAAGGAATGTCGGTGATTGTTGTTGTCCTCAAGCAACACTACCACATTTTCCTCTGGTGAGGGCCTTTCCTCTCCTTCCTCTGTTTTGTCAGTTGTTGAAGGTTAGCAAAACGAGAAGAGACAGCGAGAGAGAGAGAGAGAGAGAGAGAGAGAGAGAGAAAAGGAGGAGATAAGAGAAACAAACCAGTAAGAGCACGACGGAAGCTCTCTGCTTCCTGTTTGATTTGGGCGAGCGCCTCCCATCGACCTTGTTTGTCCAAACTGTAGACTATTCATATCAAATTAGTCTTTAAAAAAGGCTTTGATATATGAACGATGGCAAAAAGCATACTTCGTCCAGGAAGGAACCCAAATGGATAGGCAAAATCAGTTCTTCCACCCCGCTGATGACTCCCAGTCGACTCATCGTATAAAAAGTGAACTACCTGCAACGTCTCCTTATCGGAGGATCCTTCCACTTGGGTAGCAAGAAGCGTGAGATGAGAGAACAACTTTTAAAAGAAACCCTTTTGGGAGCAAAACGTTACCAGCAAATTCTTCTCTCGGTAGCACCATGTTTGTACTTGGTGCGCGTGGGCCTCAAGTTTGGCTTCGCCTCCATCTCTGTTATCTTCTTTTGTTGTGTGAAACGTTTTTTTTGTTTAAATAAACAAATGAGAAAACGGGAATATATTTACGGAAAAAATTTTCGGGTAAACTATTTGCTGAAAAATATCGGAAATCGAAATTTTTCGCATATTTTGTCGACTGATATTTTTATCGACTTTTAAATATTTGTCGACTACCTTCCTTCTTTCTTCTTCTGCTGCTGTTACTGCTTGTTCTTCTTCTTCTTCTTTCTTATGCGGATTTTTACCCCTTTACTCCTCCGTTCTTTGGTCCTTCTGCATTTCGTTGTCCCTAAGCCATACAGTTACTTGAGGGCTTCGGTCATCAACACCTTCTTCTTGTTGTGACGGTCGAGATGCATGCCGGTGCAATAGGAACATTTGCAACGGTACGCCATAGTTTGTTTCTTGCTTTTGTTGCCGCTCTCCCAAAAGTATACAATGACATCTCCTTCGTGAATTATATCTGAGCGAGCAAGAGAGATGATGTGATGTTAGGAAAAAAGTAGTTCACATCGCAGTTTTTCTCTCATTCACCTCTTTGTCTTCTCCATCTCCTTCTTCCCTCCTCTTGCTCTTTCTCTCGCCCTTCTCTTCATATCTTCTCATAAAATCAACACAAACCTTGTTGCTCGGCGCTAGCACGCCTGCTGGACTTGTTCTTCTTCTCAACAGCACGCCCCGTTCTTGTCTGTCTGTACACGTATTCCTCCTCCTCATCGCTGTCGATGGGCTTCAAGCGAATGAATGGCACATGGCTCAAGGAATGTCGGTGATTGTTGTTGTTCTCAAGCAACACCACCACCGTTTCCTCTGGTGAGGGCCTCTCCTCTCCTTCCTCTGTTTTGTCAGTTGAAAGGTTAGTACAAAAAGAGCAAAGAGTGAACAATAAGAGAGAAGGAGAGGGAGGGAGGAGAGGAGGGAGAGAGAGAGAGGAGAGGAGAGGAGAGGAGAGGAGAGGAGAGGAGAGGAGAGGAGAGAGGAGAGGAGAGGAGAGGAGAGGAGGAGAGGAGAGGGAGGAGAGGAGAGGAGGGAGAGGAGAGAAGAGGAGAGGAGAGGAGAGGAGGGAGAGGAGAGGAGGAGAGAAGAGGGAGAAGAGAAGAGAGAGACGAGAGACCTGTCAGAGCACGACGGAAGCTCTCTGCCTCCTTTTGGATTTGAGCAAGAATCTCCCATCGACCTTGTTTGTTCAAACTGTACTCTATTCAACGAGTTGCATGGTGAGTTAACAAAAACCACAACAAAAGCCGAAAAGAAAGAGCCAAAAGCTAAAAAGAAAAAAAAAAAGGGGGGGTACCTTTTCCAGCAATGAAACCAAAAGCATCGATAAATTCATCGCTGCGACCCTGCTGACGATGACACCCGCTCGACTCATCATAGACAAAGCGAGTAAACTGCAACGTCTCTTTATCGTGCGTGCCTTTCACTGTTTCATGACGAAGGAGAGAGTTGAGAACAAAAAAAAACAAAAAACAAAAAAAAAAACAAAACCGGTTACCAGCAAATTCTTCTCTCATGGTGGCGCCATGGTTGTACTTGGTTCGCGTGGGCCTCAGGTTTGGCTTCTCGTCCATCTCGTTTTTTCTTCTTCTTTTGTTTTTCAACAATAAAAATAATTATTTATGGTATCCAATTTTTCATGAAAGAAAAAACTATTTCGCATAAAAAAAGAAAAATCAGAAAAAAATCGGAATATTTTTTTCCTCGCCCTTTTTGCTTTGTTGCCACCGACGGTAACCAAACGATGCGTTATCAACATTTCCCGGAGGGGTAAGAGAGGGAAGAATGGTTTGTTGATGAGAAGGAGAAGAAAAAAAAAAAAGGGAACGAACGCTAGTGAAGCGTTTGTTATTTTGGTTGAAAACATTGCAACATGACTGGTGCATGACATTCGTCGGTTTCATTTGGAAAGCTCGATGAGGTCATATTTCCTATGCACCGCGGAGGAGTTCGTTCATGAAAGAGTGTTTCCGAGCGGCGCGGGACACGTGTGCGGGATGCCCCTGGCAGCAGCTACAGGTAAACTTTCTTGTTTGCTTCTTGCCCTGAGATTCGCCAGACCAAAAGTATACCAACACCTCTCCTTCATGGATCACCCTGGCATCTGTTTGTTGTAACAAGAAGAAAGAAAAGATAACGTTAGAATTTAGTCCTGCGTACTTACGTTTTGGCCTGAAGTCGGACGAACCTGAAGGATTCTTTTGTTTGCGACTGGATTTGTTTTTCTTGACGACTTCTCGCCCGCTTCTTGTCTTCTTGTAAATGAATTCTTCCTCTGCTTCTCCTTCGCCCTGGTCGGGCGAAAGGCGAACAAAAGGAATGTGACACCGTTGAAAAAGAGGTTCGTTGGTTTGAAGGAGAACAATCGCGGTTTCATCCGTGGGTAGCTTTGTTTCTTCTTTAACCAGCGTAAGTTAGCGCTTGTTAACAAAGACCAATAATGGTGTGTTAGGAAGGAACGAAGGTAGAAATTATTACCATTCAAACAGAGACGAGTATACTCAGAGTTCTTTTTAAGCTGTGAAAGCATGCCCCATCGGTCATCTTTGTTGAGACTGTAAGCTAGATATAAGCCTACGAGTTAGAGGCAGGGAGAGAGAGAGAGAGAGAGAGAGAGAGAGAGATAGAAAGGAAGAAAACAACAAACTTTGTTCGGGAAGCAGACCGAAGGAGTCCACTTTTAGACACTGTTCTTGGCGATGTGTCCTGGTCTCAGGGTCGTAAACAAAGCGAACATACCTCAAACTTTTCTTTAGTTCGTTTTCCACCACTTTGAAGACGGGCAACAAACCAAAATAAGTATTAAATAAACAACGAAGAAAGCGAGAAGAAGGAGATAACAAACTTGCTTGTTTGTTGCGAACGGTAGAACCAAAGCTACGCTTGGTGCGAAGAGGGCGAAGATTCGGTTTATCGTGCATCGTCGTTGTGGTATTAGCCTTTGTTTGGTTTTGTTGTTTGTGAGTTAACTCAACGCATTTCCGTTCCACGCTTTTATAATCCACTGTAACTCGCTTTGCTCAGCGAAACGACGTCTGGAAAAATCTTCGAATAGAAGGAAAAACAATTATTCGATTTTTCTGAGGAATCCTCATAATAATCGTCGACGTTTATGTTCTTTTCCTTTAAAGAGAGAGAAATTTCACAATTTTGATTTTTGGTTGGTGGTTTGAAATTCTTTATGATCGTGACATGTAGTAGTACTTGAGATCCTACGTCGACAAAAATCCATGAACTTCTTAGAACTTCACCTGAGTCCACATTCGCTTTTTCTTCTTTTTCCTCTGGTAACAAAGACAGCCAGCCCACCTCGACATGATTAGACGCTTTAGAGCTGCTTCGTTAAACCACGCAACTTTGCTCTGCAGCAGCCACCGCTTGTTCCCTTTGTGCATGGGGGCTGCAGCGGGCTTGAACAGCCGCAGCAGCTGGTCCTCCCGAGTCTTCCCTACCATTTCTTCTTTCTCCGCTCGCAGGGAGTTGACGTATACAGAGCGTGAGGCCGGAGGCGTAAACCAAGGACCAGCCAACTCGCAGGAAAAAGCATCAAATAAAGCAGCAGAGGAGCTGGAGTTTGGACAGGAGCACACCGTTCTAGGAAAGTTTCCCGACAGAGAGAATTGGGCTGCGTTCAAAGAGGACTTGGAGCGTATTGGAGCAGTGCAGACGGAATTCGTAACCAACTACTGTGACGAGGCTGTCTGGGTCTATGAGCTGCGTGGAACGGAAATTACAGTGCACTTAAAGGAGTTGTTTTACGATGTGTACTTCGAAACAACGGAGGAGATCGCAAGGGAGCTCGGGTGGAACTTCGACAAAAGGGACAAAAGATATATGACCCGAAAAGCGGTAGCTGCTCTAAAGAGGCAAGCAGAAGAGAAGAAGAGGAAGGAGTCTGCCAATAGCTCGGATTTGGAATGACTGGACTTTGAGGCATTGTTGCTTTGAATTGATGTGAATGAACCCAACTCAGTGAGCCAAACCAATGCAATAAACACTTTTTATGGGTGACCGCTTCTTTGTCGACTGACCTATGTGCGTAATGCATGCTGAAGATGAATGAAGGTCTTTGTGAACCTTCGCCTTTCCCAAGGGATTCCATAGTAAGTTACTCGCAGGGAGTGCAGCCGACGATTGCCCACCACCCACATCATCCACCACCAAGCCGGAAGAAGGCCACCCAGAGAGGAGCTTTTACTTCCATGTCGACGTGAAAAATATCAAATATCGTTTTGCACACGTCATCCCGGCAGTGGTTACGTCAGCAGGAGGAACGAGGAATTTCCTGATTGGTGAATTTAAATTTTAATAGTGTAATTATCATGTTCGTTATTATTGCTTATATGAAAAAGCCGTTGTTTCCAACTTTTTCTTTTGGCTCTTTGGCATAGAAGGCAAGCACATAGCCGTGGAACAAAGCTCTCAACCGTTATGGCCGCTCCGGTTTCCTTGGCTGTGGGGGTTGTCTTTGTCCTGCTCCTTCTTCTTTTGTTGCCAGGATCTCTCGTCGCACAAGAAGGAACCTGCGAGCCATGGTCTGGTGTTCCTAAAGACTGTACTGCATGGGGGCTTACAGGTGACCTCTCTTGCTTTGTTTCTTCTATATAATGTTATGTTTTTTTGTGTTGTCTTCTTTCTTTCTTTTCGGTTCTTTCGTTTTTCTTTGTCACATTTGTTCTGTGCTCAGCAATTTCGTTCTTTCTTTTTACTATTTGTTTCTTTTTTTGTTTTTTTGTTTAAAAACAAAAAAAGAGGGAACGATGGTTTATGTAAGACCAGACCAGAAGCTGGCCGACCTGGAAAAATTCGTGTGGGACTATTCCAAAGCGGTTGCTCTCGGCGGCACTCCACTTGGTTGTCAGGAGGCCATGATGTGGGTCAACTGTGGAACAAACTTTAGGCGTTGTATCGAAGTAAACGGAGGTTTGCTGTTTCTACATTTTTCTGTTTAAACTTTCATTTAACCATTTTCTTTTTTGCAGAGTTTTATCCTCTGCCAGAACAGAAATGTGATAACATGTGCCGCTTCTTTCGTAGCTTTCTTCCTCCACTTTCTGTTGTGCTG
The DNA here is from genome assembly GCA_031835245.1 of Balamuthia mandrillaris. Lineage (NCBI taxonomy): Eukaryota > Discosea > Longamoebia > Balamuthiidae > Balamuthia > Balamuthia mandrillaris. The sequence continues at coordinate 9,136 of JAVKOQ010000225.1, forward strand.
TGCTTTATTTGTTACGTCTGCCTAACTAACTTTTCGCTCGTGCTTCCTGTCTTTTCTTTCTCATTCTTATGACTTTCCAGAGGAGGAATGTGATGAACATTCGGCAAAACTTGGCTTTCCTTTGGGAGCGACTCTAAAGTATCCTCCGAACGAAGCTCCTCCATTGGACTGTCTCGAAATCGACTTTTACGCCCAGAACAACAGCTGGTTTCCCGCTCCCAACTCTTCTGTCTCCTACGACATCGATGGAACCATCGTTGACGTTCCCTGCGATGAGTATCCCATATTGGACAGAGGTATTATTACGGGAGAGTGTTACCCGCCGTTGGTGAGAGAGGGCATTTATTGTGGCTTTGAATGTCCTTTACCAGCTCATACCGAAGATGAATACAAGTCTTTGAAACGCATGCAACTTGCAGTTGGTTGGATATCTGCGGTGCGTTCTCTCGTTTTATCCATCTCGTCTTCGTACTTCAGCTTTGTGCATCCCCTTTGCCTTGCTTATTTCTTTCTATTCTTAATGAGTATAGATTGGAGCGGCATTGCTCGTTTTATCCTTTGCCTTCAACCCAAAACTCCGCAAGTTTCCTTCCAACCTCATCATGAAGACAGCTTTATCTGCTTTATTGGCTGTGGGAGGCATCCTCCTGCCAACTTTTGCCGATCACGAAACCTTTTGGTGCAGTCCAGATGGAGAGGTGTTGTTACCTACTCCGGAAGTGAATCCTGATCAGGAAACCAGCGGCTCAGGAGCGTTTGATGCGATGTTGTTCTTTGCGTTCGATTCGGATACGTTGCAGTTTGATAACCCGCTGTGTACGTTTCAAGGGTTTGTGATTCATTTTGGACTGTTGGCGTCTACCGCTTGGTGGGCTCTCACTGCATTAAACATGACCTTGGCGGTACGCGTTCTGTTTCTTTCTTCTTCATCTTTCTTTATTTTTCATTCCTAATGCTTTCTTCTTTCATTGCACCATTTTTTTAGTTGTTGATGGAGCATAAAGGAGAAAGAAGCAAGTTTCTTCAAATCGCTTACTATGTGATCGGATGGGTTGTTCCTTTCGTTTTGGCCCTGCTTCCTGCTGTCGCTAGTCGAGTATCATTCGCTCCTGGGGCAACTTTGTACGCCTTCCATTCTTGGGTCAGTTTTCTTACTCTAACCTCCAAACCAAATCTTCAGTTGCTTCGTTTCATCCTCGGACAACTCAGCGTTCCTTATAACGTTCTGGTTCATTCCGGTCGGTCTCATGCTCTTGACCGGGTTCATTCTCTTTGGAATTTCCATTCTTAAGCTGGTTCAACACGGCGTTAAGTCTCATTCCGTTCGTCGCTTTTCCTCTACCTACTTCCGCTTGACCTCGTTCGTGGGAGTGTTCTTCATCGTCTATCTCTGCATCTTCGTGTACTCCATCGTGGAGGACGCCAACAAGGACACCATCGCCGAGAAATGGGACGAGTACTTCACCTGCCTCTACCAAACGACCGGGGAGAACTGCGAGCTGAGCAAAGAGGCCAGTTTATACAGCTTGGCCTTTATGCGAGGATTCGGAGTATCGGTGCTCGGCACTTTGTTGTTCTTCCTCTTCTTGGTAGGAAAGGACATTCCGGTGTTTTGGTACGAACTCGTGAAAGATGTTTTGGGAGGCAGAGGACTACATCGAGTGAAGGTGGTTCAGGCTTCCCAAGGAACCACCAAGCACTCTTCTAAAGGCCGGAAAGCCACCACCAATTCTTCCAGCAACCAACAAAACCAAGACAAGTTGAGCGAAATGGAGATGGAGGAGACGAACAACGCCGATGAGGCCGACCAAGAGCAAGCCATGTAAAAACAAAAACCATGTATCTTATCTTATTTTATTTTCTTCTGCATTACTACATTCTATCTTTTACTTCTTCTTCTTCTTGCTCTTGTTCTTCTTCTTCTTCTTCTTTGGGTCCTTGCCGCTGGTGCGTAGTCCTCTCCGCCTTCAGAGGAGAAGAAGAAAGCCAAGAGAAGGGCGGCAGGTCTCGAACAGCGGTCAACAAGCCAGGTGGCAAAAGCTGGTTCCTCAGCACCGCCTCTCCACTCAAGTGCCACATGTTTTTCACGGCTGCCTGCTTGTACCTCGTGGTCGGTGCTTGTTTGGGTTTCGCTCTTTCCTTCTTCCCCCCCCTGCTCTTGCTTCTCCTCTTGCTCTCCTTCTTCATTCTCTTCCGTTCGTTGGAGAAGCGCTTCTTGCACGCGGAAAGGGGTGAGGGGAGAAACGTTTTCAAGGACGGAAGAAGCCAAACCATGGAGCAAGGCAGTGCTGCCAAGGGGTTGCCATCCAGCCGCAAGCTGTTGAGGGTGGTGAGCTGGCCAAACTCCCTCGGCAAGGAGCGCAGCTGGTTGTAGGAGAGGTCGTAGTGGGGGAGAGCGGTGAACTGATCAAACTCCCTCGGCAAGGTGGTCAGCTTGCTGTCGGCGAGGTCGCAGTGGGTGAGAGCGGTGAGCTGGCCAAACGGTGGAGAAGGGGAGAAAGGTTTTTGCTTTCCTCCTCCTCCTCCTTCTCCTTCTCCTTCTCCTTCTCCTTCTCCTTCTCTGTCTTCTCTGCCGGTCCCATTACTGCTTCCTTGTTTCTTCTGCCGGGGATAATATATATTATTTTTTAAACGGACAGCATACCTCCATTTCGAGGCAACACCTTACAAATCTCCCTAAATTTTAAGGCGCCTTCTTAGCTCAGTCGGTAGAGCGTCAGTCTCATAATCTGGAGGTCGTGAGTTCGATCCTCACAGAAGGCACAATCTTTTTTATTTCTTTACATGAATTCCCTGGGACGACATGAAAGTATATGTTTTTCTCTTCACGACGTCACAAGAACGAGGAGAGAAGAAGAAGAAGCAAAGAAGAAGACAAACATGTCGGTGACACTGCACACCACCCTGGGGGACCTCAAGATCGAACTCTTTTGCGAGGAGGCCCCCGTGGCGGCGGAGAACTTCCTCGCCCTCTGCGCCTCCAACTACTACGACGGCTGCATCTTTCACAGGAACATCAAGGGCTTCATCGTCCAAACGGGGGATCCCTCCGGCACGGGCAAAGGCGGCAAAAGCATCTGGGGACGGCCCTTCAAGGACGAGTTCGTCCCCTCCCTCAAGCACAACAAGCGGGGCATCGTCTCCATGGCCAACAGCGGGCCGGACACCAACCAGTCCCAATTCTTCATCACCTACCAGAAGCACAGCCACCTGAACAACGTCTACACCGTCTTTGGCCACGTTATCTCTGGCTTTGAGGCGCTGGACGCCCTGGAGAAGGTCCCTGTGGATGAGGCTGAGCGGCCCATCACCCCTGTGCGGATAAGAGCCGTCACCATTCACGCCAACCCCATCGCTGACAGTCAAGTATAGATTGAGATTGGTTTCATCTTTTTTTATTTATTTTTTTTTGTTTATTTGATGGATTGGATTGAAATTCAAAGCGAGTAAGAAGCGCGTATGTTGTGGATGGTTTGTTGTTGTTCTGGTGCTCGTTTGCTTAACTCCTCCAATAGAGCAGACAGCTCTGCAAGCCAACAACAGAAACAAAGTTACTTTTCTCCTCGCATAACAGAGAGAGAGAAAGAGAGAGAGGATGTGTTACCTTTTTGTTGAGCAGAGGATAGACACAAAGTAAGAATGTCAAAGCGAGCCATGTGCCTCGCAATACCAGAAAGCACTTCCAATGTTTGTGCTGGCGGATCCCTTTGTTGAAAGCGGTTGTGAGAGAACAGATGAGAGAGCAGAGAGCAGAGAGCAGAGAGAGCAGAGAGCAGAGAGCAGAGAGAGCAGAGAGAGCAGAGAGAGTAGAGAGCAGAGAGCAGAGAGAGCAGAGAGCAGAGAGCAGAGAGAGCAGAGAGGCAGAGAGCAAGAGAGCAGAGAGAGCAGAGAGAAGGAGAGGAGGAGAGCAGAGAGCAGAGAGCAGAGAGCAGAGAGAGAGAGCAGAGAGCAGAGAGCAGAGAGCAGAGAGCAGAGAGCAGAGAGCAGAGAGCAGAGAGATGTATGAATGAACCCACTTGGAACTGCAAGTGGCTACTGCTGAAAGAATCGTGTTGAAGAGTTCTGTGGTAACGGAACCTTTGAACAAGCTGCTGTACATATTCACTGGCACTCTCTGTGTCCCGAGAAACAAACAACAACAAAAAAGAGATTCAACAGCACAACAAAAAATACAGTCAGTACACAACATTCAAGGCAAAGTGAATGAGCTCAGGAATAGAAAACAAAGACCACAAATAAGTACCATCAAATAAGCATAGAACAGGTTCAGCGTGGTGGAACGGGCCGTGGTGGCGTCGGAGTAGGCTGCTTGATCTCCTTTCAACGAGTTCCAAACCTTTTCGAGGTCGTAGAGAGAAGTGGGTGGTCCTTCTGGCAACTTTGTGGTTGATGTTAGCAGCGGTGTTTCTTGCAAAGTTGTCGGTTGTGTTGGTGTTATTGTTGTTTTCGATGTTGTTGTTACTGGAGTTGGAGTGGTGGATATTGGGGATGGTGTAGTTGTTGCTGTTGTCCGAGTGGTAGATTTGGGAACAAGTAGAGGTGCGGTGTTTTCGCTTTCTTCTTCTTTTTCAAAAGTTGCTGTTGGTGATGGTGGTGTTTGTGGCGGTCGAGTCTATTAATCGTGCGTTGAGTTGTTTGGCGGTCAGGAATGCGAGCATACACGTACAAAAGCTTTACCCAAAAAAAAAAGCAAAAACAACAAGAACAGTAATAACACGCAGCAGGAAAAGGGTACCATCTTCTTGAGTTCATCTAATTCTTGTATTGCTTGTTTGTTGTTGGGTTCCTTTTATATTTCAACATTATGAGCCATGAGAGAGAGAGACTGTGAAGAAGAAAGCAACAGCATCATACCAACAACAGGACTTGCTCCAGATCTTCTAATGCTTCTTGTAATTTGCCAACGTTCCTGTATGCCACCGCTCTCCTAAGCAAGTTTTTTACATTTGCCTTCTCTACTGACAGAGCTGCAGTGCAATCCTCTATCGCTCGCTGCCAGCTTATGACAGAGAGGAGAGAGAGATAGAGAGAGGGAGAGAGAGAAAGAGAGATGGAACAGAGAGAGAGAGAACGAGAAAGGGAGAACGAAATTGCAGAGCACCAAAGTGAGAAAGAAGAGAACAAGAACGAAGAGAGAAAGACGAAGTACGAGAAAGAGAGACGAGAAAAGCGAGAGAACGAGAGAACGGGATGAAGAAGGGGTAGGGAGGACCTCCAAAAAAAAAAAAAAAACATACTTCTTGAGCCGAATGTAGCATTGGGCTCGGTTGCCGAGGGCAGTGACCAGTTGCGGGTCCAGCAGTATGGCTGCGGTGTAGTGCTCGATGGCTTTTTGGATTTGCCCTTTGGCAAAGTGCCCATTGCCCTTTTGATGTTTTTTAAAACCAAAACCATCAGCCACCACCAAACAAAAAAATAGCAGTAGCAGAGGGATGGAAGGAGCGGGAGGACCTCATCTTTCTCTTTGAGAGCCTTTGTCTTTCTGTCTTGGTCCTGCTTATGGGAGGTGTCCTTGTCCAGCGTGGTGGTCAACAGCAGTTCTTCTCTGATCGGAGGAAGTTGCTTTAAAACCATAGAGAGAAAGCAGAGAGGGGAGACACAGAGAGAGAGAGAGAGAGAGAGAGAGAGAGAAATGAAATCGGGGGGTGAGCGAGACGACGTCGGTCAAACTGTGTGTGCATGCATGATCTCTTACCTACCTTTTCCAACGGTTTCGCCATACGAAGCTCCTCATCCTTTGCCCCGAGGCTGTGCAGCCCGTGCACCAACCTCTCGCGCTCCTTTGAGGGCAGCAACACCCCCGCTCTCTCCCGTTGCTTGGCTGCTTGCGCTTTCATTCTTCCTCTTTTTTTTCTTGCTTCTATCTTCTTTCTTTTTTAAAAAAAAATCAGGACGACACGGGGAATATAGGATTCCATGGAGTTCAGCATGCATGAATGCTCGCCAGCTCCCCAAACGGAAGCCACAGCCACAAGAGGGAACAGAGGGGGCGAACAAGCGACAGGGCCATAAGGAGTAACATTATCGGCTGTTGCCTGGGCTGAATCGACTTTGGCTTGCTTTTCATCTCGATGGTTACACCCTGGTATATTCTCAGCATACGCTGGCGTAGCCGCAATAACGAGAAAGAATGCACCTTGAGCCACTTTTTCTTCTGGAATTATCTTCCTCTCCACAAGGGATTTAGCTCTTTGTAGCAAACGAATCAGGACGGCAAACGGTTTAAACCTGCAGGGTTGTCTTGCGAAATCGCTAATACAGGAGCAACAGGGTGGCACTTCCTCCTGGCGCTACCCTAAAGACCAGAGCCAACCAAGAACTCGCTGGCTATGCCCTTCTGCGCCGTTAGTACTTATTTTGTATCGTTGAAGACAGGCAAATAAAGTAATGGACGAAACTGTAGCATGAAAGAAGGATGCAGCTGTATTCACCAGCTTCAACATAAACAGATTAGCAATTGTTGCGGTTTGTTGAAGTTTGTTGCAATCTTCAGAAGAACAATCTAGCAGCCAGCTTGGTTGCAGAGGAACCATCGCCACCATCGCCGCCGTCGCCTCCGTCACCGCCTCCAGTGCAGTTGGAAACATCATCGCAAACAAGCTCGCACCCATCCTTGAACGTTTCGAAGCCACAGTCCTCCAAGCAGTTCACCAAAGTGCCGTAACAGTTGCAAGCGGATTCCAGGTTGGCACCAGCGTTCGTGACACAGGCGGAAACCTCCTGACCACATTGGGTGATAATGTCGACACAGTCCTGGCGAGCATCAACTGCGAAGAGCAGGGCCACCTGCAAGGTCACAAATAGCAAGAAAGTCCTCATTGTAAGTATTGAATGTAGGTTAGGATTAAGTTTTGTGCTGTTTGTATGTTGTTTGTTTGTTTGTCGGCGAGGAAAGAAACTGTCAGCCAAAAGAGAGTGCCTTAAATATTGGAAAGCCTGCATGTGGGTTCCAAAGAGAAGTTAAAATTTCTGTTAAATGAAACGTGAGAGATTTAATTAACATGAGGCATATCCCGCTTGCTTTTGGTCTGTGGACACCACCCGCTTCCCTCTTTCGCCGGTTTCAGCAACTTTTCTTCAAAGGGTGAAATATAAATTGCGTCTCGGTCTTATAGTGAACCTTATTTGAGGGTGAATTCAACCTTGTTTAAGCTGCACTATCCAACCTGGCCCTGCTTCTGAAACCAAGCCACATTCACACATGATGAGCTCGGACTTAAAAAGCTCCGCCAAGGAAAAGCGTCCAAAAGTTGCCCTAACTGACGATGGTCAACTGCACAAACGCTAAACCAGTAAGAAAGAGCAAAAGAGAAGATGGCACAGGAGTAGAGTTCTGTTTGTTCGTTTTTTTTTTTTTTTTTTTTTTTTAAAAGCAAGACAAAGACGGAAGCAGTAAAATGTTCTCAGAATGTGTTTCATGTTCAATAAATAACAACAATAAATAAGTATTTTTACAAGCAATGCGTAAGAGTTTTTCTTACTGCTCTTCTTCCATAATTATATTCAAGCGGGAGGCCATCAGACGTTCACGTTTCCGTGGGGATCCTTGTTCTCTCTTGTTGGTTTTGGAAGAGGCGGAGGCAGAGGACGGGGTGGAAGGGTGGGTCTTTTGCGTTGCCCGAAGCTCTACGCTTTGGACATTGTGTATCTCGGGGAGGGACATTGCTCTGTGTAATCCGGGAGGGCTTATCATCCACTCGTGGTTGATCACCTCATAGATGGTAGACCTCACCAGAGGGTCCGGCTCCAACAAGCTCTCCACAAGGTCCCTGGAGGCCTTCGAGGGGAGGATGGAGGAGTCGTAGTGTCCTGCCGTGATGTTTTGGTAGACGTCCATGTCCGAGTACGCATGGAAGGGCATCTTCCCGGTGAGCATCATGTAGAGCACTACGCCGCAGCTCCACATGTCCACCTCCGGTCCTGTGTAACTCTGACCGGGCCGCAACACCTCGGGAGCGGCGTACTGAAGGGAGCCGACAGTCTTAGTCATGCGCTTGAAGAGGCTCCATGTGGTGGCCAACCCAAAGTCGCCCAATTTGACCTGTCGCTCCCGATCCAGGAAGATGTTCTCTGGTTTGATATCGCGGTGGCAGATGTGGTTGGCATGGATGAAGGCCACCGCCTTGATGAGCTGGTGGAAGATCCTCCAGGCCTCCACCTCCGTGAGGTGGTGCTGCCTGAGTGTGTAGTCAAAGAGGTCGCCGCCCTCCGCGTATTCCATGATGAAGCAGGCCTTGTGTTTGTCCTCCAACAGGTTGGAGTACACCCGGATGATGTTGGGATGGCCGGAGAGAGAGTTCAGGATGGCGTGTTCCTTGCGGAGGTGCTTCACCTCCTTCTCGTTGTTGGAGTTCTTCCACACGGCCTTCATGGCAAGCTTGGAGACTTTGTTGCTGTTGGCTTGTTGGTGTTTGTCAAGAGAGCTTCCGGGTTTGGCAGCCGCGAGGTAGACCCTACCACCGGAGCCAGCTCCGATTTGCTTTGTGAGACGAAAGTCGGAAGTGTTGGTGGAGAGTTGAGGCCATGTTTTGGTGGCTGTGGATGGAGTGAAACAAAAAACACTTAGTAACTCTGAAGTCTTTATATCAGTAACTTAGTAAGAGGAAAGTAAAGGAACCTTTTCGGGAAGGTTTGCACTTTTCTCTGCGGAAGAGTTTCAAGTCGCTGGGTGAGGGGCCGAAGGAGGCGCTGCGAGCTATCTTTCTGGTCATGTTGTTTGTGCGACGATGCTCAGTTACACACCGTTATTGTTTTTTAGAAAGTGGTAGGTACTGGCAGTCTGCGCTGCTTTTCTTTTTTGTGTTGTTCGATGGAGGGGGGGAAAAATGGAATAACGAACGAACCGGTGGCCCTGTGGTTAAATACTGGGATACGCAGCCGATCGGTAGGTTCGCCGACATTTCTATGAGTTTTCTGCACGTGTGAGCTACACGCACGCACTGCATTGCTTACCTTTTCTACAAATCGGTGAAGTGAAACGGTAAATCTAATCTTAGATGTGATCAATCTTTCCACATAAGGTAAATCCAAGAGTTGACCAACGGTGAAAATATCCTTTTTCGAACAGCGGGGCTGTGAAACAGTTGGACCGTGCTTATCCTTTCCCGGTCAGCTGTAGTCCTTGTCGTCCATCCACGCTTTGATGGGAACGAACCGGCAGGGTTTGTGGAGGCTGGTGGCTAAGGAAGGCGAGCTGGGGGAGGCCTCCGCGTTGATCACGGCCTCTGCCTCGGGTCGCTGAAAGAAAGGAAAGGAAAAGCGATCGGTTGCGCGATGGCTCGGCATTACGACCCGGTGCTGGGCTGCAACGAACACCCCATGGGAGGCTTGTTGCAAGGCATCGCCTCCAAAAACCAAAAAGCGTGACCTTTTCGGCTCGATGGGAGCTGCTGGGGTTTTGGGAGATGTTCCCCCACTTGCGAAGAGGCTTTCCACTTGGACCCAGCCGCCGGAATCACGTCTCCGAATCTGGAGGGCTGGGGTGGAGCTCAAGGGAGCAATCGTCAGCAACCCTATGTCGGTGTGTTCCTCGAACACAAGCAGCTCCTCTCGGATCTCCTCCGTTCCGTCATCTCCATCCTCGTCAATGCTGCCGTCATCTTGGTATGTCTCTGGAGGATCGCTAGATTGAGGAGTTGTTGTGGTTGCCTTTGTATCTGTTGTTGGGGCTACGGGCGGTGCCGAAGACGCAAGCGGAAGGAGAGAAGGAGAAAGGGGATGGTAGTGCATCAGCCGAAGCACCGAAGAGGAGACATATGGTGGGCTGGTGACAGCGGTGGACGGTTGGAGAAGGCTGGAGAGTGTAACCCAACTGCGACCATCCTCTCGCAAAGGCGCCAGGTCCTCATCCAATGCCGATAACAGAGTACCCGCTGAGAAGCGCAAGTAGCAGAGGTAAGAAGACAGCGAAGAAACGCGAGAGAGAGAGAGAGAGAGAGAGAGAGAGAGAGAGAGAGAAAGTGACGAACAACAGAACAAGAGGAAAAAATGAAGAGGCAACGAAGATGAAGAAAGAGAAGAGAGTAAGAAGAGAGAGTAGCCAACCAAGGCGAGAAAGGATGGCAAACGAGTTTTCCAAGCACTCTCTGAAGGTAAGCGATCGGGTAGTGGAGTCCTCCTCAAGAGGAACTTTAACGCCCTCCGCCGCTACCCACAACGGAAAATTTGCAGTCTTTTCGTTCATTGCTCTCATCTGCACAAACACAAGAGATCAGCAAACCACACAGCAATACTGATTCCAAAAAAAATCACACGCACTCACATCAAAGAACTCGTAGTCGTACAGGCTAAGATAGCCCATCGGCTTGGATTCGTTGGGCGAGACTTGCCCTTCCCCCAACTCAAGGCTCATCTTGGAGCGAGCTTTGATTTCCTCCTCTTGCGCAAAAAACAGAGCGGCGACGGCCTCCAATCGCGCCAAGTGTTCCGAGCGAGGCACCTCGATCACCACAAATCCGAATGCTTTGAGCTGCCCGATGAAACGCTCCAAAAAGTTGCTCTCCTCGGGAGGGTGTCCTCCTCCTACTCCACCTCCGCCAGCAACAAGAACGGCATCAGGCACGACTACCACTTCCATCTCTCCTCTCTTCTTCGCACAAAAAAAAGTAACCCATCTTTTTAAAAAAGATCGTTGCCTTCTGTGAGGATCGAACTCACGACCTCCAGATTATGAGACTGACGCTCTACCGACTGAGCTAAGAAGGCGACATACCATTGAAGCGCTAAAAGTTAACAAGATAATATAAAATTTCGGCCTTTCTGGGCAATTAAGCTGAGAAACACTTCAAACACAAGAAAAACAACAGGATTACGAAGCATTGTTGGTTTCTTGTTTCGCTGTTCTCAATCCATAAAAATGTTGCTAAAGTACGTGTTACTCAGTTTCTTGACTTCCTCTGTGATGTGTGAGAGGGAAACAGCAGTTAGTCATGAAGAACTAGAGTGAAGAGAGATTGGATCGTTCTTTACCGTTAATTTCAAGGAGGTTGGCATTCCTGTTGTCAAAGAGAACGTAAAATTCTCTTTGGTCAGACTTGCGCCCAATGATCCATCCATCGCTTTGAGTGCGTGCCATCAGTTCGCTGATATCATCCGTTGATCTACACACGTTTTAAAAAAATGAATGTTAGGATGTTGTTTTGGTGGGTCGAAAGCAACACAACAATTAAAACTGAAGGGAATAAAAATACTTTTCGAAATCAGCATGCATGTCGTTGAGGATCTTCATGTGTTCTCTGGATATCTCCGCGCCTTTGTTCCTCAAAGATGTTTTCAATGCCAGATTCATGTGATTGAAATAGATGTATCGATATTCATCGGCATAACTGTAAATAATATCATTTTTGCTCAATATGAGAAGACAAAGATAAAGGAAGAAAGTAAGAAAATTAAAAAGGAGAAACAATAGTTACCCTTGTTTCCGGTCCCAATGATCGCCAAGAATGGGTTTAAGGAATTGGAGCTGTGGAAGTATGAAGGACTTAAGATTGGAGAAGAATGTGGTGTTCAACTTGGACGAGTCTCCTTTGATAAAGAACAAGCAAAACATATGCTCGTGCTAATAAAGACGTACATTAGAGAACATAATCATAAACATAAACACACGCAATAAAAAAGAGAATAGTGGTGTAAACCTCATAAATGATTAAACGATGTCTTTCGTTGGTTGGCCCCAGAAAGACGAAAGGACAACTGATGTGTGTCTCTTTGTCATTCAAATCTAACGGCCCTGTGACATAGCCATCACCTGCGGGATCGCTTTCAACACAAATAGAAGGATCAAAATGTGAATTAGCAACGAAGAGAAATAGGAGAATACACAGCTACAGAATCAGAAACAAAAACAAGCAACACTAAAGATGAATGGTATACCGAAAGTGAAACGGCAAAGCAGATTCCACCACTTGCCCATTACTGGCTGTATCCTGTTGTTTAAGAAAAATGTTCGAATGAGCAAAGCAGTACACAATCTAAGGACAGGATGCGGAAAAAGCGAGTGTTCACCGATGTTGCACCGTTTTCTCGTCGGGACAAAGAAGGACTAGTGGAGACGGGAGTATTGGATCCGCTCTTCCTGCCCATAAACATTCTTCTCGGTGAGGATTGTTTTTGACGTGACGCCAACGATGATGAAGAAGAAGAGCTGCTCAGAGAGCTGAGAATGTGGTCCACCAAATATTTATACAAGATGCGCAGGTCGTCCTGGTCCAAAGCACTCCAGATGAGGTGATCACGATAGAAGAAGCAGCTGTGCTTGATTTGAGGGAAGGTGTTCTCTGTCCAGTTAATGAACGATTGAACTCGTAGGTAGACGTTCTTGTCTACCGGTAAGAAGTGTACTCCTATTTTTTGTATTGCATTAAGCAAGAAAGAGGGAGAAAAGCGGGGGAGCGAGAGCGAAAGGGAGAGAGAGAGAGAGAGAGAGAGAGAGAGAGAGAGAGAGAGAGAGAGACCATCAAGAGCGCTGAAAATGTCAACATGACTAAAGTCGATAGCCTTAAGAAAGTGAGGCATGAACATGGCCAGGCTGGTTCGCAAGTCATCCACAGTGCCTTTATTGGTAATTCTCTCGAACGTTCCGTTGAAGAGCTTCTCAGAAAAAAAGGGAGAAGAAATAAAAGAAAGGAAGGAAGAACAAGAAAGAGACAGCGCAAAAAAAGAAAGGAAAGCAAAATGAGAAATAATATACTTCAAACAGGCAAGGGAGGGTATAAAAAAAGAGAGAGTCCAAACCTTGAACATGCGATAAGCTTGGGCAGCAGTCTGTTGAAGAGCAGAGTCAGAGACCTCCTCTGAGTCGTACTCGCATTGTGTGGTGCCATCTTTGGTGGCGGTGGTCGTGTGTGGGTTGTTGACCGTCTGAAAAGAACGCGCCCCCAGAGGAGAGGTCAGAAGGGAACAAAAAAACGAAAGAAGTGAAAGCAAAGATAGAAGGAAGGGAAGAGGAGGAGAGAACAAGAAGAGAGGAGCAAAAGAACTTTGGGAGTAAAGTAGAAGAAGAGCAAGGAGAAGGGCATAAAATGAGAGAAGAAGAAGAGGAGCAACCAAAACGAGCCAAATGCCGGGTTCGCACTCGAAAAACGCTTGGCGTGACTTTTCCAGGTGAACCGCTTCGCAAGGCTTGTCCTGCGAAAACGTTCTGATCAAAAAAAAAAGAGAGAGAGATCAACAAAATGCAAACCAACAGGATGCAAAGGAGAGAGAGAGAGAGAGAGAGAGAGAGAGAGAGAGAGAAAGCAGAAAAAAAAATTATTTCTTTGGTACTTGGTAAAGTTGACAAGGGCTTCGCTGAGACCAATGTCCGTCAGCTGGCGAGAGGTGGGAGTGCTCTCAGGGTAATAGTACAACAGCTTCTCATGCTGCGTCTCCTCGGTCTGGCCCAGCTTGGTGTCAAAGAGAAAGAGCTTGCCGAGCGTTGCTGGCGTGAAACTCATCTTCCTTTTTCTTTATTTATTTATTTCTTTCTAGTTGGTCCGCTGTGCTCAAAAGGTTACCAAAAGCTGAAGTTATTCTGCTCCATTTGTGCACCCGTTTGGTTCTCTGATACTGCACCATTTGTACACGTTTTGGTCTCGAAATATGAGGGGTCTTTGGTGGTTTTCGCGCCATTTTTAGTATGACCGTTACGAACTTTGTAACGGTCATGCTTGGTTTTAACAAACAATTCGACGCTAACGCAAAGAAAGAGGGAGAGAGAATAGAAAGGGCAATGGAAGCTGACGGCTCGTCTTCGAAGCCACCCAAACGAAGGTTGGCCAAGCGAACGAAAAGAGGGCTTCGCGCCAAGGCTGCTGCTTCTTCTTCTGATGCGACTTGCGTCAACACGGCTCCGTCCACTTCTTCTCGCGAAGACAAAGAACCTATCCCACCAACGACAAAGCGTGCCCACCCCAAAGCGAACACAGTTACATCGGCTCCAAAAGATCTGATAGAAGCAACTACATCTCCTTCCTTTTCTTTATCTTCTTCGTGTGACCAAGCCTCAGGGTCGCTGCTGTCCGTGCAAGAACTGCGTGCCAAATACAAAGACCCCCAAGCCAACAAAACGCTGTTGCCTCAAAAATGCAAAGACTATCTTGAGCAAGTCGCTCTGCGGTTGCAGCAATGCTCTTCTTCCTCTTCGTCTCCCAATGAGCACCTGCAGCAGGAAGCGCTGGAGCTGCTACAAGATGTAGCCTTTGTGTTGGACATGCACCAACCCACCGGCGTGGACCTACGCGGTTGCTTGGAGCAACTGTGTAAACGGTATGTTTCAAGTTTCTATCTTTAAAGGGAGATCTTCAAGAAAGAAACAAAAGCAAGTGAAAGAATATGCACAAAGACTAATCGAACAAACTGGAATAGGTTCGAGGCACACGCTCCAGCTGCACTCTACTTTTTGTATCACGAACTCGGCCTCAAGAAACCGTCTTCTCTCTCTGCCTATCACAAAAACAAAACCACCACGCCTTCCTCATCGTCATCACCTCCCTCTTCCTCCTTCACCACCACTTCGTCTGCCTCTTCCTCTTCAACCTCCCTTCCACCATCAGGTGCCACAAAAGCCCGTGCAAAGCTTTTGGCGAGCCAAGCCAGCATCGCGGAGGAGGAGCTGGAGAGGGCGGCGCAATGTTTCACGCCAGAACGACCCTACACGCATCAGGACTACCTGCGTCGCGTGGAGGAAAGGATGAGAACGGAGCAAGAACGAGTGAAAAAGGAGAGCGAGCGGATGTATGGAAGTCCTCTTCCCAAACGATTCAACCACTTCACTTCTGGTCTCATCAATGCTGATAAGTTCCTTCGCCAAGTCCCAGTTCACGTTCTTTCTTCTCCTTCTCCTTCATCACCTTCTTCACACTCATCCTCCACACCAACTGCAAAGCGAAAGAGAGAAAGAGCAGAAGAGATAGAAACAGATATAGCAAAAGTAGAAATAGCAAAGGAAGAAACAGGGAGGAAGAAGAAAACAACATACACACCAACAAAAAAATGGAGCACAACACCGTTGTCGGCAACACAAAAAGAAAAAGAGAAAGAAGAACAAGAACGAACCAAACGAAGAAGAATTAGCGGAGCTGCTGCAGCTGAAGAATTGGAAGGCGGTTCCTTCACCCCCATTGTCCGGTCTCCTCTTCGAAAAACACCGCAAAGAAGAACGAGCAGAATGATGCGCCAAACGAATTCGCCTTCTGTAACAGATTCAGAAGCCCTTCGAAAAAAGTTGTTCTTCTTTGCTTCCTAATGATGTTTATAAATGTATTTAAAAGAACCATGAGCAATAGGGGAATGAGTTGCAAGACGAGAATTTAGTCCACTTCCAAAGATTCATCTACTTCAGTAAAGTCTTGGAAGAAACCCTGTTGAGCATTGTCAGTCAAGTTGAAGAATGAAACGACAAGAGAGAAGCAAAAGAAGAGAGGAACAAAATGCAAACCTTGAAGAGGTTGCATGCATGAACCAAGTCTTGAGTGCCACACATCTCTCTGATGCTATGCATGGCCAGCTGAGGGCATCCAATGTCAATTGTTCTCACACCACAGTTGGCGCTGAGAATGGGACCAATGGTAGAGCCGCAGGGACTGTCGTTGCGCACCACAAACTCTTGCATGGGAACTGAGTGACGGCGAGCCACTTCTTTGAGGAGAAAGGCTGTCACAGCGGTAGTGGCATAACGCTGGTTGGCATTGTACTTGATGACAGGGCCAGAGTGGATTGCCGGCTGATGGTTCTCATCATGTTTCTCCCTTTTGTTGCCGTTATGTGTAAAAGGTTAGGAAAAAAAGCGTTGAGGCCTTTTCTAAATCCTTAATCTTGTTGATCTTCATGGTTATTTTATCTTTCTTATCTCCAATCTTTTGGAAGGAGAATAAGATGACGTACGGATAACAAGGGTGAATGCCATGGGCCATATCAGCAGATATGAGATAACTCTGAGCAAAGGCACGTTGATGATGATCCGAAGAAGCTCCTTTGTCCTTCTGAAGGCTCGTCATGATTCGTTCGAGAACCTGTTGCATCATGTTGGAGGCCGCACCATACGCTGACTGGCTGCCTATCTCTTCGTTGTCAAAGAGAGCTACCAGGCGAATGCGCTTTTCCTCGTTCAAAGAGTCTCCTTTTAAGCTCTCCAATAAACCCTTTTAAAAAGAAGACGAGAATTAAAGGGTAAGAATAATTCAAAAAGACAACAAAACCGAAAATAATTCGAAGAACCATTAAACTGGTGTAAGACATGAGAAGATTGTCCAAACGAGGAGAGAAGATGAACTCGTTAAAGGCACCGCCCACGCAGGAGGGTTGTGTGTCACAAACGCTCAAATCAAAGTCGCAGATTTGAGAAGCTGTTCATCACATAAAACAACAATTGGATGCAGTAAGAGAAATGCTCAAAAACAACTGATAAATAAGAAAATAAGAAGAGAGCACCTTCAACGCCCATCTCCTTGGCCAGGAGTTGAAGCAGGATAGGGTGATGCTTCTTCTTTCCTTCTACTCCACCAGAAGAAGACAACTGACTGTTTTGTTTGTGAGAACAAGAAGGTAAGTGTGAGGTTATAGAAGCTCTACGAAGAGCACATGTCAAAGAAAAAAAAAACAACAACAACACAAAGAAACATTACAAAGAAAGGGGAGAGAAAACACTTTTGAATGGCAGTAGCAAGAATGGGATAACCCAAGTGCGTTTGCTTGTTGGGGTTAAATCCGGAACGCTCTTCTGCTGATGTCAAGTGAATGGCCAGGTTGGGCACTCTCAGAATGGGCCTTTTTAAATATGAGCAGGTGAAGAATAAGGTCAAGACGAAGAAGAGGAAGAAGAAGAGGAAGAAGAAGAGGAAGAAGAAGAAGAAGAAGAAGAAGAAGAAGAAGAAGAACAAGAAGAACAAGAAGAAGAAGAAGAAGAAGAACAAGAAGAAGAAGCAGAAGAAAAAGAAGAAAAACGAAGAACGAAGAAAGGATTTGTATGTCTTGCCTTGGAATATGGACCAAGCGTTGCTCCAACTTGTCCTCAGCAGTGCGAACAACCACCCTGCCAGCCACCGTCAAGTCCCTTTTAACCACACAGAAAAGTAAGCAATAGCACTTAAGAAGAACGAACAAAGAAGAAGAGAGCAGAGAAGCAGGGAGACAAGATATGCCTATATATTATACCTATCAAACCAGGTGTGCCAAAGGCCACCACCATAGGTTTCAACGCCAACGCAGAGGTAGCCCTTGCTCTCCTTGAGGGAAACGGGCTTCACCTTCAGGTTGGGGCTGTCCGTATGGGCGCCCACCATGTTGACGCCATTGCCTGGTTCCTTTGTTTGTACGGTTGTGAGGGATGAGATGAAGGCAACAAAAGAGTGGAGAGCTACAAAACCGAAAAGCTGAACAAAAAACAAAAAGGTAGCTGAAAAGAAGTGGAAGAAAAGATGAGGAAAAACGAAAGATACTTACGTAGCGTCCGCCCACAGCAAAGGCCAGGATGGTGGAGTGGTTGCGAGTGAGGAAGTACTTGTGCCCAGGGCGAAGCTCCCACTCCTGCCCTTCCTTCAGCTGCACAAACCCTTGCTGCAGGAGCAGGTCCTTTGCGTTCTGGACGGCGTGGAAGGCCGACATGCTGCCATTCACAAAGTCCAGAAAGCCTTGCACGCACTCCTCCTCTCGAGATGGTCGTTTTGGTTGTTCCTTTTGTTAAAACTGTGAGAACATAAAGAGAGAACAACGAAGGAGAGAAGAAAGAGAGAGAGAGAGAGAGAGAGAGAGAGAAGAAAGAGCCCCAAAGGAAGGCATACCATGGTAGGTTTGTGGTGGTGGTGGTGGTGGGATGAACGTTGCTCTGCTTGCAGCCCAACAAAAGAAAAGATGGGTTGTTTTTCGTGTCGTCATGAAACATAAGTGTCGACAGGTAGCTTCATCCGTTCCTTGGGTGCGACCAGCGAGAGCCGCTTCTGGTGCGGTGAAACGGATGGGGAGTTTGGACAGATTTTCAACGGGTGCGTTGCCCGTGACCACTGTCGACACGTCATTAGATAGGTGGTGCCATCCACGCTTGATTTTTCATTCCGGTTGGAAAGGTACAATCAGCGATGGGGGTCGGTATTTGTTGTCCTCGTCGCCAGGTTCTTCTTCTGCTAGCTCTTCTTCTTGTTCTCCTTCTTGTTCTTCCCTGTTTTCATGTGCTTGAATGAATGCAAACAGACTTGTAGATTCACTTTCCTGCTCTTGTGTTACTTGGACGACGCCCTCTTGTTCTTCTCCTTCGTTTTCCTCTTCTTCTTCATGGTCTCGAATAAACGAAAACACGCTTGTGGACTCGCTTCCCTCCTCTCTGTTCTCGTCTCGGTGCTCATCCTCTTGAATTCCACTTTCATCGTTGATAAAGCCGAAAGCCGATGAAGATGAAGATGATACTGGGTCATCATGGTTCTCTTTGTCTTCATCCTTGTGGTTGATAAAGCTGAAAGTTGCCAAGGAGGAAGGCGAAGGCGTAGAATCAACTTCGTCCTCACTTTCTTCGTCTTCCAACACGTATATCCCTTGATGAAGTTCCTCGTCGTTCGCGTTGCTCAATCGTGATGCTTTGTCATCTAGTAATTCTTTTTCCTCCTTTCCTGCTCCTTTAGGCTGTTTGTGTTCTTGCTCTTGCTCTTGCTCTTGTTCCTCTCCTTCTTCGTCTTCCTGTTCTTCTTCTTCTTCTTGTTCTTCTTCTTCTTTTTCTCGTTCTTGTTCTTGTTCTACTTCTTGTTGTTGTCCCACTTTTTGCCATTCTACTTCTAGTTGTATTGCTTCTCGTTCTTGTTCATCTTTCCCCTGTTCCGGTTCTTGTTCTTGCTTGCCATTTTCTTCTTCATCGTTTCGTGGCTGTGTTTCATCATTTCTTTGGTCTTTCTCCTCTGTCTCTTCTTCTTCTTCTTCTTCTTCTTCTTCTTCTTCTTCTTCTTCTTCTTCTTCTTCTTCTTTTGCGTCCGTTTCATGACCTTCGTGATCTTCCAACTCTCTTTCTTCAGAATCAACTTTCCGGGCTTTATCTTCTTCTCCTTCTTGTTCTTGTTCTTCTTGTTCTTCTTCTTCTTCTTCTTCTTCTTCTTCTTCTTCTTTGTCTTCTCGTGCGACTTGTTCTTTTGCTGCTGTGTTCCCATCTCTTGCCTTATCTCCATTGACCACAAGTTCTTCCAGCTTCGCCAAACGAGCTTTGAGACGATTGATGTGAATGTCTGTTGCCTCAGCAGCATCAAAGTCTTCTGCAGCGACTTGCTCTTCCAACTCCGCCTCCAGCTCAGCAATTTTGGACCTTATTGTTGAGCACTCTGCACGAATGCTCTCCTGATCGTATCCTTCCATTCTTTCCTCTACTTCTTCTCTTTCTTCTTGTATGCCAGTTTCTTGGTGTGTTTCTCCCTGTTCATCATCACCGCCATCCGCATCAGCGATAGTAGTTTCTTGTCGTTCCTCTTCTTCGATTTCTTCTACTTGTTGACCGAGAACTTCACAAATGTCCACAACACCAAGCTCTTCCTTCAACAGTCCCATTTCCTCCTCCACACACCGCAGCTCCTCTCGCCAAAGATTCGCCGTTTCAATCTTCCATCTATCTTCTTGTGCTTCTTCTTCACTTTGGAATGTTTCAAGTTGGTTGATGAGCAGTTGGTGTGTTTCATACAACCACTTCAAGGTTTCAATGTTTGAGGCTCTCTTTTGTTGTTGGATTCGTTCCTCCGACTCCCGATATTCTTGTTGTTTGCTTACCAGTGCTTTGGTCTTGTTGGTGATATCATTCTCGCACTCTGCTAGTCGTTGTTTCTTTGCTTCAATTTCTTCTGTTGCTGCCTTTATCTCGTTGGCCACTCGCTTGGCCTCTCCAAAGTTTCTGCCTGTGAATAACATTGTATGATTATTGAGCAGAAAAGAAAAAAAACAACGTGTTGAACCACAGAAGACGAACCTGACACAGCCAATTTCTTGTTGGCCTCCAGAGAAGGCAAGCGCAACTCCAAACTCGTGATGGATTGCTTCAGTTCCGCTACCTCTTCATTCAACCGAAGTATCACCGATGTCAGTACCTGAATGCTACCATCACATTCGCCCAGTTGCTCGCGTGCTTTTGCTTCCTGTTTCTGGTGTTTCATTGCCAATTGGATGAACGCTGTTCTTCGCTCTTGTGCCTTGCGGTACTGTCGTTCGATTGCTTTCAGGGTTTGAATGGAGCGTTTGGTGTCCTCGCTGAGAGAGTGCCACCGTTCCATGTTGACTGTTTGTTGGTTTTGCTGTTCTTCCATTCGTTGTTTTGCTTCGTTGATTGCTTTGGTGGCTTCCTCTAATGTTGCCTATCACATCGTTAACATAAGCGGAAGGTTAAAAACAAAATGAAGAAAGGAGGAAAGAACGAAGAACAGCGAATGCACGAGAGTAAAAGACGAAAGAGAAGGAACCATTTTTCGAGCATGCGCCTGTTGGACATTAGTGGCCGCCTCCAATTCTTGCTTCAACGCAGAGGTCTCCTTCTCGAACTTGGACTCCACTGCGCTAATCTCTCTTTGCTCTTTCTCTATCTCCTTCTCTAATTTATCTTCCTCTTCCTGCTTCTCTCTCAACAGCCGTAATAGCTCTTCTATTTCCTTCCTCAAATCCTTTCTTCTTCTTTCCTTCTCTAGAAGCTTCTCCTCATTGCTCTTTGTTCGTTCTTGAATGCGGACTCGCAACGCTTCTTCCTTCTTCTTTAACGCCTCTACTTGAGCGTCTGCTCTCTCCATCTTTCTCTCCAGCTTTCTGCGAGCGAGACTGATTCTTTCTTTCTCCTTTAATTGCTTGACCTCCACTTCTAAACGAAGTCGAGCTCTCTTCTCCTCCTCCTCTCTTTCCAACTCTCCCCACCTCTTTCTCAACAACTTGCGAAAGGGAATCTCACGAAGCACTGTTTGAAGCTTGTCCTCTTCCTTCCTGCGGTGCTCCTCTTTCATCTCTATCGATTGAAGTGAGAGCTCTCTAATGCTTTGTTGAAGCTCCTCCAAACGGCGACTGAGCTCCTCCGCTCTTGCAAAATCCTCTTCCTGCTCCGATAAAGCAGTTTGCAACAGGGCCTCCGTTTGTCGGAGGACGAGGCGCAGTTCCTTTAGGGAAGTTGTTTGCTGGTGGCGTTGTTGAAGCAGAAGACGTTCTTGATGGAGCAGTTGGAGCAGCGCTTGTTGATGAGCATTTGCTTCTCTTTCCACTTCTTGAGCGGATTCCAGAAGGGGGTTATTACTCGTACTCTCTTTGTCTTTTAGTTGCTGTTGAGTCGTTCTCTGTTCGGCATCTTTCTTTTCATCTGCTCGCGCGAGTTGTCTTTTGTTCGTTCTTGGTTGCTTCTCTCTTTCGATTGCTTCTTCTCGTTCACCATTTCTTTCGCTCTGTTGCATCCTCAACGAAGCGACGTCGCTCATTTCATCTCTTGTTTCTTCTGTCGTTTTCTTCTTCGCCGTCTTGTTGTTCTCTCTCTCTTCAGTTTCTTCTTTCTGCTGCAAACTTGGCTGTTGCTGTTGTTGTTGTTGTTCCTCTCCTCCTTCTTGTTCCTCCGTTCGATGAGACTGACCTGGTCGCTTGGCTCTCTTTGTCTTTCGTTTGGCCGTGGTCGCCACAACAACGACCGAGTTCTGTTTTGTTAGCGTCATGTTGCTTCTCGTTGTGTCGACCGTTCGTTGTCCGCTCGGTTCGGCTTCGTCTTTTTCTTTTCGTCGCATGGCTTCTTTTTCGAAAGAAGCTGAGGGAGAAGGAGAAGAAGAAGAAGTTGTGGTTTGTTTTGCCTCTTCTTCCTTGACCACATGTTGGTTGGATATCTCTTGTTCCGCTTCATCGGCCACGCTATTTTGTTTGCAGATGAAAGAAAACGCAGAAGCGGCTTGCTCTTCTTCTCCTTCTCTTTGGCGGTGGTTGCTTTGCATAAATGAAAATGCTGAACTCTGTTCTTCTTCGTCTTCCTTTCGATCATTTTCATTTGTTCCTGTTTCTCCTTCTCCTTCGTCGTCGTCTTTTAGTTCCAAGCCGGAAAACAAGCCCCCGCCTCCGCCTCCGCCTCCATCGCCAAGAGTGGAGAAAGACAAAGCAGAAGAAGAAATGGAGGTTGCCGTTCCGGCCTTCAGGGAGAGACCAGAAAAAATGGATTCGTTGGAAGCAACCGACGAAGTGGAGGAAGAAGAAGACTTTTTTTTCCGTTGGTGCTTCTTGGCTTCCTCCAAAGACGCGCGAGGAGAAGAACCAGCAGAAGAAGAAGAAGAACCAAAGGTTTTGCTCGTGGTCGGCGTTATGGTGCTGTCGTTCGTTTTCTGCCAAGCGGAGGAGGTCAACGCCGGTTTGGCCTGCTGGCGTAACTTTTCCTCTTCGGTAGGAGGTCCTTCGGTGACGCTTCCTCCCCCTCCTGTTACATAGCGCAAGAAATTCATATCGCTCTATGACATAAAGCGATAGAGAGAGAGAGGGCAAGTTTGTTCTGTAATGCTCCTGTGTCGTGCTTTTTCTTTTTGGTGGCTTATCTCTATATTAAGTACTCGGGCCACCAACTACCACATATTATGTTGATAAACATGCATAATATGTAACATGATAAAGTTGACATGTATGAGGTTGATCTGCTCTTTTCACTGTCTCTACTCTCGTCTCTCCTCTCTCCTCTCTCCTATCTGTGCTTCTCTCTCTCTCTCTCTCGCTCCTCTCTCTCTCTCTCTCGTTAGTGTTTTCTCTCGCTCCTCTCTCTCTCTCTTCCTACGCAAAAGCAACACTGGTAAACTTGCAACAACTACTTTTCTTTTTAAATAAAGCAAAAAAAAAATCAGTGATGGTTTTGTTCTGCTTCTTCTTCGCCATGATCTTGATGCTTGTCCATTTGTTCTCCTTCGTTCTCTCCCTCTTCCATCTGTTTCCGTTCTCTGTCCTTCTCTCTCTCCTTTTGTCTGTCTTTCTCGCTATCTCTGTCTCTGCGTTTGCTGCTTCGCTCTCTTTCCTTATCTCTGTCATTGTCTTCTCTTCGCCGATCTTTATCTTTCTCTCTGTGACTTCTGCTTCTTTTACTGCTCTCATGGCGATCGCTTCGGTGTCGCTCGCTTCGGGAATGATGATGACGATCGCTTCGATGATGGCGGTCACGATGGTCGCGATAATCACGATGATGATGACGATGTCTTGAAGAGGAAGATGAGCGTCGTCGTTTGCGCTCACGGCTAGGAGAGCGAGAGGAAGAGGAGCTGCGAGAGGATGGCGACGAGGAACGAGATCGGGAGCGTTTGGGAGAATAATCATCTTCAGGTGATATCTTGCCTTCCTCAATTGCTGAAAAATAAATAAATAAATAGAATTACGTTAGCATCTAAAAGAACTAAATCTTTGGAAAAAAAAAAAAGAGAAGAAAGAGAAGGAAAGAGAAGATAAATGAATGCAAAATCTTTTCGGGTTGGCAACGGTGAAATCATCATCTACCTTCTTGTGCATTAACCACAAGCACTTAAACATTCTTTTTGTTCTAGTAATGACAGATATGTGGAGGAAGGGAAGAACGAGAAGAAGAAGAGGAGAGAGAGAGAGAGAGAATTAAGAAAGAGAGGAGAAAAGAGAGGAAAATTGTAAAGTTGAGTGACTATAAACCTTGACAGCGAGCATTGATTTTCTCCACAGCCCTCCGCAATCGTTTGAGTATCCTTGCCTCTCTGCGAGGGTCTAATTGTTTGGGCGCTTTGACAATTGGATTCTTGGATCGGTTCACCCTGTTCAAAACATCGAGTCAGTGATCAACCAAAAGGAAGAGCAGAGAGAAACATAGAAGCAGAGAACCAGAAGGGAGAAGAGAGAGAGAACAAGAGAAGAAAACGAGAGAAGACAGACTTGAGAACGCGATCAATCAAAATAGTGCCGTTAAGCTGCATGGCGGCATTAGCACCATCCATTGTGGCAAACTCTATAAAGGCAAAGCGGGCGGGGTGGCTTTCGTCACCGGCCATCCTGCAATACGTGATTGGACCACAAAAGCTAAAGTAAGCCATCAGTTGATCAGCATTTATCTGTACAATTATTTTTTTAAAAAAAACCACATTAATCCCACATGAAAGAATGGGGAGAGGGAAGAGAGCAGAGTAGAGAAACCAACAAACCTGAGAGTTAACATTCCCAACATAGACGGTACGTGCCACTTCATCCTGTTTCTGTGCATTGGTACTGACCCCAGTAATAGGCGAGGGCATAAACGCGGGAATAGGCGCAGCAGCAACAGGAAGAACCGCAGCAGCGGTCGGAAACGGCAAAAGCCCTCCTGGAGGAGAGGACAAAAGACCGCCGCCACCTACAGCAGGAGAGGCCAAAGTGGGCATGTCGTTGGAGGAGGCAAGCACTACCTTGAGGGGCTGGCCTAGCAGCGGCGTGTCCGAGGCGGACAGGGCAGCATTTGCGCTCTCCGCACTGCTCATTTTGATGAAAGCATAAGTGGGACCAACAGCCGGATTCCTTTAGTTTCGTTTGTTTTTTTTTTGTTTTTTGTTTGATGATCAGCGCAACAAAAAGAATGTAGTGAAAAGGGTTAGGGAGATGAGCGATTGGAGATTAGTTGGAAGGAAGAGGTGTTTTTTTTTTTCAAAAAAAACAAAAACAAAACAAGAAGCGGTACCCCAAATGTTTGATCTGTTGAACAGTGCCATACTGTGAAAAGAACGAAATGAGCTGCGTTTCGTCGGCGGCCGGTGAGATGTTGCTCACGTAGAGCACTTGCCTTTCGTTGTGCGCCATTTTTTGTTTTTCTTTTTTCTTTTTTTGTGGGCTTGAGGGGTCGTTAACGTCGACAAAAAATCCGTCTTTCATTTTTGTCGACTGGTCCACAACAAATATATATATATTTGTAGACAATAATAAAAATCGAAAAAATAAATAAAAAACCAAGCCAAGGAGGAAGAGAGGAGAAGGATCCAAAAAAAAAAAACCAAGTGTAACTCTCTCTCCTTCAACCCGGCGGAGACCGATTCGCTCGAGAGAGATGCAGCGACCACGGTGTACTTTGTTGTTGTGGAGCGGAGAAACCGCGGCGAAGCGCGTGTCGATGATAGGAAGCACTGCCTCTTCTGCTCTGCTTTACTCTTCTGCGCGTTCGCGCTTCGCCTCTTCGCTTCTCGGCTCCCGCGCTGCTCCTCCTCCTCTTTCTCTTGTCTCGTCCCCTCGCACCCACCACAAGCTCTTTTCTCTTTCTCCTCCTCGCCATTTCTCCTCCTCTTCCGCTTCTTCTCCGAAAAACACCACAAGAACCACCATCGACGCTGAATTTATCGATCTGAGCAGCCAAGAGGCCCAGACCATGCGCGAGCAGCTTCGAAAGGCCACCGGCGGGGCTGGCCTCGGGGAAGCGGGCCTGCCCTGGTACCGCCGCCTGCAGCAGAACTACGGCTCCCTCTTTCAGATCTTCCTGCTGAGCAGCTTGCTGGCGCTCAACTACAAGCTGGTGCGGATGAGAGGGGAGAGGGAGGAGGAGTACGTCGAGTATCGCGCCAACCTGGAGAACAAGGACAACGAGATACGCCGCTTGAGGCAACAGCTGGAAGAAGCGCAGCAGCAACAACACGCGCCGAAAGAGCAGCAGCAACCTAAGCAAGAGGAGAGGAAAAAGACGACAGCAGAGGAGAAGAAGAAAGAGGAAAGAAGAGTGGAAGAGGGAGGAAAGCAGGATCCATTCGAGGATGAAGTTACTGTTGTTTGAGGCTTTAGCAAAGAAGGAGTTGCTCTTTTTTGTTTTAAAAAAAAGAATCGTGTTCTCATATAAAAGAAAAGAGAGAAAAAAAAAAGCAAAGAATAAACCAAAAAGCCAAAAAACCAAAAAAGAAAAAATGGGGATGGAGGGGGTTAGGGAGGTGGCTTTGAAGTTAGTTGAAAGTGGAGGTGGGAATGGAAGTGGAAGAAGAGGTAGGCGAGGCCGCACGAGGGGAGGACTTACGCGGAGAGGCTGGCGGTGATGGCGATTTGCTTCGTTGTCCTCCTCCTGTTGTCGCTGTTGTTGGGGTTGAGAACATGGCGGAGAGGCGATTGGAGGCGGTGCTCAAAGGAGCAGTGCTTGCCAACAACTGGTTGCTGCTGCCGCTGTGGTGTAGGGTTGAAGAAGAGGAGGCAGCTCCTTTGTTTGCCGTTGCAAAGGACATTCTTGGAAAGGTTTGACTTATGGTTTGATGGTGAGACATTGAAGAAGAGGAAGACGAAGAAGCGGGATAATAATTATTGTAAATGGCACTTCCATTAGTACCAGACAGCATAAAAGACGAAGATGGGGTGGCGGCGATGGAAGAGGAGGAGACCGAGGAAGAAATAACGGAAGAAGACGAGGCGAGCAAGTTGGTGGAGGAGGAAGAAGCGGAAGAGGAGGAAGAGGGAGGGGAGGCGGGGCTGGGCAGGGTGTTGGTTTGTTTGAGACGCTCCAGGTTCTTTTTGCCGTTTTGGATGAGGTTATGGAGGTTGGGCAGCGTGTGGCGCAACGTTATAATCTCCCATCCTTGTGAGTTTAGCAGCTATTTATGTTTGGGTTTGTAAGTTAGAAGAAATCACTCATTAAATTTCTTACACGAGAGAGAGAGAGAGAGGAAGAGGAAGAGGAAGAGGAACAGGAAGAGGAGGAGGGGGAAGAGAAAAGAAGCAGTGAAGCAGAGAAAGAAGACAGTGAAGAGAGGAAAGAAACCTGTTCCATGTTTCTATTTAGAAGAAATACACCAAAACGGAAGTCCTTCCGATCGGCCCCGTGTGCATACAAAGGATAAGTTCTAAAATACAGAAATGTCAGAGGTATTGTAAAAAAAGTGTTGCACTGCTGAGAAAATTTGTAACGTACACAGAAGTGTTGTCGCCGCCAGATATTTCATCTGTAATAGACGACCGAGAACACATCGGCGTTATTGGATAACGAAGTGGAACCTTTATCAAAGATAGTATTTCAGTTACCAGGAGAGGAAGAGAGAGAGCACAAGAGAGAAAATTACCTCTAAATACTTGGAAATAAGCCAAGTGACGTGACAAGCGCAACCAAGCGCTGTGGCCACCTCCTCTTCATCACAGCCGGTAAAGTCAGAGTTGGGCAGAGCTATCGAGTTGATCTTCAGACAGTTTTTGCTGTCCGTAGCGGAAACTTCGATCACGTAAATATCCGTCAGTTGGGTTATTAGCTTCCATCGACGCTTCTCCAAAGAGACCAACAAAGCTTGTAATAACGCTCTGTATTGTTTTTAAAGGTGTGTAGGGGAAAAGTTAATAGAGCGACAAGAATAATAGAAAACGCTGCAAGAGAAAAAAAAAAACAAAAAAAGAGAGTAATGCATAATGGCCAACGTACTTGTCAAGTTCTAACACTTTTTTATCCTCAGCAAGCTTTTGTTTGTCCTCCAAGAACGCTATTTGACTTCGAGAGAGTGCCCTAGCGCGTGGGAGAATGTGTTGCCTTTCCGCTTTTAGTCGTTCCCATGCCTCGGCGTTACGCGCCTTCTGGCGTTCGGCTTCTTTCTTTAACTCGTTTGTATGAATCTTTAACATGTCCCGTCTTCTGCACTGTTGTTTTAAGAATCAGCAAATGGACATTGAGATTGTGACTCCAGAAAGAAAAAGTAGAGAAGCGAGGTTGTGCTCACCAGTTGTAGATACTTTATCCGAGCAGCTATCTTTTTTTCGATGGCTTCTCGTAGCCATATACTTCTTTGTCGTGCGACTTCTAGTTTTCTCTTTCGTTTCATTAATCTGTTTTTTTGAAAGCGTTTATATAAGTATCTCAATCGCGAAGAAAGAAAATAGAGAAGAAAATAAAGGAGAGACAGTACTTCAGAAGATCGTGATATGTACAAGA
This sequence comes from Balamuthia mandrillaris, assembly GCA_031835245.1. Taxonomy (NCBI): domain Eukaryota; phylum Discosea; order Longamoebia; family Balamuthiidae; genus Balamuthia; species Balamuthia mandrillaris. The sequence goes on from JAVKOQ010000225.1 coordinate 36,917, forward strand.
GGAACCTTTCCGGCGGTCCTCACCTGGAGTAACGCTAGCAAGAGCAGGCTGGCCACTGTTCCTCTATTATGCGAAAAAACAATGAGAACGGAGAAACAAAAAAATAAATAAATAAAATAAAAGTATAAGAAAGTTGCCACAAACCATGGCAGCGATCGTTTCTTCCCGCAAGTACAAGCCATCATTAAGCTCAAAGACAAGAGTGTTCTGTGGAAATGCTCCTTTTACCTGAATAATATCTAAATAAGCTAACAGCCAAAATGAGATGGGAACAAAACTTTTCGACTTACCTCTGTTCCGATATAGCCAAGATGATTTAAATCAATAAGATTTTGGAATAACAACTGTGGAGGTTCATCTGCTCGCCATACTCGCACAAAGAACAGTATTTAGCAGTCAAAGAAAAACAGTCTTTTAATGAGAGAGAGAGAGAGACGAAAAACTAAAATAAATAAAACAGAAAGGATATAAAAACAAGTAGACGGTGAAGCGATCATATTCTTATAATTGCTTTGCATTATGTTTCTCCAGGTTGGATTCTAACATGAAATTGAGTTAAAACAAACAAATAAAACAAGTTTTTGAGATGAATACCGTACCATCGTTTCAAGTATTACATCGCTGGAGTAGAAAGGAAAGGGATTGAGGCGATCTCCTTGTGCTTCATGAAGAGTATAAAACGTGTTTAACAATTCGTTGGAGCGAGAAGAGTCGCGAACGTTTCTTGCGGAAATGGCTTCAATGTGCCGCAAACGCCTTTGTCGAGGCAGAATGCCAGTTGGGCCTATCAGCATTGACTTTTCTCTTAGCAGGAAATGGGCCTCTGATCCTGCTCCTATATTTTATTTAAAAAAAAACAATTTAGAATGAACGAAAATAGTTAACACTATAAGAACACAAAAACAAATTAAGTAACATAAACGAAAAAAAAATAGACTAAGAACTCTAGAGGGAAGAAGAAAAGGCGTCCATACTTGAGGACAGGGTCAGCGATTGTTGATCGTTCAAAGAATCTGTTTGTTTAATATCATGTCAGTAAGCCCCAACTTTCACATCAGTTATAAACTTAAGAATAAAGGATGGGCTTGAAACTGACCTCGTAACAGCTTCAGCATTTCTTGTCTGTGCTCTTCGTTGTGTTTGTTCTCGTTGGTGGCTACATCTATGCAAGTGCCATTATCTCCTCTTTTCATTGCATCCGCTCCTGCCTCCAACAGCAACTTTGCTACCGTCAAGTTACCGGACCTTGCCGCAAAGTGAAGTGGTGTTTCTCCAAACCTTTTTTTTCAAATTCGTTTAAGTAAGAGAAAAGAGAAACAAAAAAAAGAACAAAAGAGAACAAAAGATACAGAATAGGACAAAAGAAAGGAGAGAAAAACAGAGAGAAAAAGAGCAATGAGAGAAGAGAAGCAAAAAAGCAGAAAAGAGAGTGAGAAGAGCAAAAGCTGTGTGGCACATACAAGTTGGTGAGATTAACGTCCGCTCCATTCTTCAACAAGAAGACGACGGTGTCCTCCCTCCCTCTCAAGCAAGCCTGGTGCAAGGGCGACTCCCCGTGCTGGTTCTGCGAGTCCACGTCGGCGCCGCGCTCGAGCAGCTGCGCCAGGAGCTCCTTGAGGTCGGTGGTGTCCTCCAGGGCGGGCCGCACGAGGTAGTGCATGGGGGAGGTGCCGGCGTCCGTCTGGGCGGAGGGGTCCGCCCCTGCCGCCAACAACAGGGAACAGATCTTCAGATGACCGCAATTGGCAGCACTGTTGAGCCAATTTGTTGTTGGTTTGATGAGTTTGATGAAAAATAATGATTTTTCTTATGAATTTAAAAAGAAAGAGCGAGGAGGAGGACGAAAAGGATGACTTGAAAGAGGAGAAGCAAAGAAAAAAAAAGCATAGATGTTTATCTCTTGGAAGGAAGAGAAAAAGAAAAATAAAGACCAAAAGGGGGAAAAGAGAGGGAAGATTTAAAACATGAAAAATAAATAAATAATAACCTGTGCAACGGGGTCCATCCGTTCTTATCCACGACGTGGACGCTGGCGCCAAACTTGAGGAGCACGGCGGCGAGGTCGATGTAACCCTTGTAGGCGGCAAAGTGGAGGGGCGTCTGCTGGAAGCTGTCGGTGGCGTTGACGCCGCCCGGATCCAGCTTCACCAGCTGCAGCACCCTCTCGAGGTCATTCCTGCGGACCGCCTCGTGAAGGGCCGACATATTTTTTTAAAACTGGAAAATTAAAAAAAGAGCTTACGAATAGGCCGCTATTTTTTTTAAAGGGGGAGAGAGGGAGAGCTTTAGTCTTGGTCTTGCTAGTTCGTTCTGTTTCTCTCTATCTCTCTCGCTCTTCTCCCCCCTTTTTTCTCTCTCTCTCTTTTTCGTTCCTTTTTTTTTTTGTTTTCGGATTTTTCATCAGCCTTTTTTTCATGGATAGGAGAGTAGATAAGAGATAACCTATTTCAGGACGACGCGGATTAGTACACATGTGGGTCTTCAAAAGACGGGAGCATGGATAAGAGAGCGGACAGGAGAGAAATGATACAGGACGACACGAAATTTATTTATTGTCGACGTAGAATTTGTTTGTGTGTTGGGGTTTTCTCATCCGTTAGACGGAGGCGGTGTGCTCGTTGAGGATGTTCAGGACTTTGTGGTACTCATCCGACCTTTTGATGTCGTTCACTGCCACGCTGTTCTCCACATCGGTGTCCTGTTTATGTTTGTGAATTTACAAAAATGAAGTCTTCTGAACTAAATGGAGAGAGAGAGAGAGAGAGAGAGAGAGAGAGAGAGAGAGAACATACCACCAATCTCTTCAAATCAGCGAGTGAGTCCTCAAAGAGTCTTCTAAGCTTGCCTTCAGACTGTCTCGCCTCTTCCAACATGTGTTGCTGTTTGTTTTCAGTTAATATTGGTTTCATTTGGAAGAACAAGAAAACCAAAAACAAACAACGCACTTCATGCTTGAGGTCGTTTGGATCTCCACCAGCCTTTGCCTGTTCCACTCTGAACTTGAGGCGATGGACCTCATTATCACGGCTTTGAAGGCTCTCCAACAAACTTTTTTTTAGAAACACCAGATCATGGATGAGAAAAAAGGACATCCAAAACACGAAGAGAGAGAGAGAGGAGAGAGATAGGAGAGAGAGATAGGAGAGAGATAGGAGAGAGAGAGAGAGAGAGAGAGAGAGAAAAAACCAAACCTTTCGCAGAGTTCGCGTTGCTTCTTCAACTCGAACACAACATGGCCCGAGACTCCCGGTCCAATGGACATTGCTATTGTGTTTTTGTTGTGGTGAGGTTGTACGAGTCCAACAAAGCTGTGTGGCTTCTTCTTCGCTTTTGCTATGGAGAGGAGTATGTGTGTGTGTGTGAAGGATGAAAGAAAAGAGCAAAGAGCAAGAAGGATTAAAACGCAATTCAAAAAGAATAAAGTATACTATATGCCATAGCAGCAACGTTGCTTTGTCTTTTCTTTCGGTTTGCTGATGGCTTTCCTTGTGTTTGCTTTTGTCTGCTCCGTCCATGTGGTGCTCAACGGTGCAAGCCCTTGAAAGGCGCCAATACCCCTTCTTCTTTGGGAAGAAGAACGAAGAAGAACAAGGAGAAGATAATGAGGACGAAGAGGGTGAAGACAAAGAAGGGATGTTATTGTTGTGGTGGAGAAGGGGAGGGAGCAAACGTCGTGCTGCGGCTAGCAACCGCAACCTCTTCCGCCCGATGACGCGACGAGGAAGGTTCGGCCACGATAAAGTATCCGGTGCCCAAATGAAAGGTCTTCTTTTGCAGGACATGAAGGCCAGACTTGGCGATGAGGTCCTCAATGTCCCGGTTCCACCAACAGCCCCACCGCCGGGCATGCCTGTTGCTCCGTTTGTCGAGATAGCGCGAGAGCCAGGACCAGCTGCGGCTGCGGCCGTGCTCCAGCAGGAGGATGCGGCCATGTCCGTCTCGCTTGCAGAGCTGCTGCATCTGCTCCAACACTCCCACGGGGTCGGGGTAGCTGCACAGCCCAAAGGTGTCGACCACCGTGTCGAACGACTGCGGTGGAAAGGTGGCGCCCAAGTCGGCCGCATCGACCACCCGAAAGTAGAACTTGGGCCTCTTTTCTAGCCCAGCGCTCGTGCCGGTTTTCTGGCTAAGCTGCCGCCAACGTGTTAGCTTGTTCACGCCTCCAAATAGTAGAAAAGCAGAGAAGAGCGCGAGAGAGAGAGAACGGTGGAGAGTAGATCAGGAGAGAGAGGGAACAAAGAGATTCGAAGAAGAGAGTGATGATAGGAAAGAGAAGAGAACGAGAGAAACCTTAGCTCGTTGTACTTCTTTATGGCTTCCTCCAACATTTCGGCGCTGCGGTCGGTGAGGACCACCTCGGTGCACGCAGGCGAGGCCATGTAGTGTTCTATGTTCCTCCCTGTGCCTGCTCCCACCTCCAACACGCGGCCGCGGGCCTTGCCGCCATCCACCAACAACCTCCTCCGCCATTTGAGGATGCCGCCCGCCCGCTCATCCAAATCGATGTCCGAGTCGTAGCGGTCAGCGATCTTGTCAAAGGTGCCCATCCGTTCGTCGTCCGTGGGCGCACTAGCTGATGGAAACTTGGCGCGCCGTGTGTACCAGTAGCCAGCCCCAGCGGCGCCGGCATAGAGCACACCGCCGCCCAGCAGCCACCGTTTGTCGATGCCCATTTCTTTCTTTCTTTTCCTTCTTTTTTTTCGTGTCGGCATGGATCTGAAAACTTTAAGATCAGCCCAATCGAAATTCAAATGTCTACTGTCGACATATTTTGTGTACTGGTGTTACACGTACACAAAACCTGCACAATACCAACACAAATGCTGCACCAATCGTACTTCTTTCGGCTGTCGTTTCGCTTGCTTGCCTTATGTTGCAGCAACTAGACAAAAAAAAATAACGATGAGAAAAGGATCCACCGATAACATACTCATCTATCCTCCTCTCGCGCCTTTTTCGGTTTCTAAGCTTGTAACACCCTTCCGTCTGGCTCTTGGATGCCAACGACTGTCATAACCCACCGTTCCTAGCAAGCCAGTAGCTAGCCAGCCATTTCTAACTCATATTAACAACAGGACTCAGCACAACGCTACTTCCTTTGTTCCTGGGCAACAACCATTTTTGTCCTTCCCTTGCCGTGTGCTACGCCGGGTCGTCCTCTATGTGAGACGGCTATTGTGTGGTGGCTCCAGGGTACCCAGTGGTGCCTTTCGTTGCAACTTCCAAATTACAAACTTTCTCCATGTCTCAAATGGCAAAGCCCTATCTTTCTGGTTTTTCTTTCCTGTCCTTCTCAAGTTTATTCAAACATCTCGTTTCCCCGATTGTTGAAAAAAAACTTTGCCTTGCAGTTGCTTCCTTTAGGTCCAACAATGAGGGAATTTGTAACGGCTCTCTTCTTCCACGGTAAACGTCCATTCCACTCTCATGCTTCCCTCGGCTTCTTCCAATCTCTCTTCTCTCTTCTCTCTTTGAAGATGGTTCACGAACGAAAACTAAGAGCCTGCATTACCAAACTATGATAACAATAACTCATCTTGGTCGGAACGCTGGGAGAGAACGTCGACCGCAACATGCATTTCATCTTGTTTCCTTGCTTCTTCTGTTGGTGGTGGCGATACATCGTGCGACAGGCGCTGCTTATCGTTGCTATCAATTTGCTTGTTTTGCTTCTTCCTCATCTTCTCCTTTTCTCGGAAAGTGACGTGCAACCTCCGCTCTTCGCTCATCCTCTTGAACTTTGCAGACTTTCGCTTGTTGGGGTTCAATTGATTCAACACATCCAGAATCTCGTCGAAAGTGGGTCTCGAAGCGGCATCTTCCAACCAACATCTTTGCATGAGGTCGATGTAAACGAGGCGATCTTCTTCGTTTTGCATTTGCACTTGATTTACATCTGGTCTGAGTCCCTCGTTTACAACTTGGGTGACTAATTTTATCAATGAACTATTTTCCCGTCGTTAAGTAGAAAAGTTAACGTGAGTAACTGATGAAAAAGAAGGGGTATGAGGAAGCAGAGGAGGAGAGTACGTGGTGCCGGGATAAGGTTCTTGTCTGGCGAGAAGTTCCCACATAATAATGCCAAATGAATATACATCCGCTTTTTCTGTATACTTCTCTTCTCGTAAAACTTCTGGAGCTGCCCACTAATAACAACACTTTGAGAATCAAAATCAAAACAAAAGAATAAAGTTGAGAACTAACCTGAGCGGTACCAACGGCAGTCATGGCGACGCTCGTCGTCATATCCTTCGTTCTGGAAATTCCAAAGTCTGCCACTTTCACATTGAAGTACTCATCCACTAACAGATTTTGTGACTTGAGATCACGATGAATGATGGTAGGCTGGAAGTGATGCAGATAGGTCATTCCTCGTGCTGTTTGCAACATTAGCCGATGCACCAATTCTGGGCTCCATTCAATCTCCTTTTTATTTGAGAAAAAAAAAGCATCGAGCGAAGAGTGAGGAAGAACGAAAACAACAAGAGAGAGAGAAAGAGCGAGATAGAGGAGAGAGAGGAACCTCTTGTGGATCATGTATCATGTCCCATACGCTGCCGTTGCTCATGTACTCCGTAATAAGAGACTGCGCACCTTCGTTTAACGAAAGGCCTTTGCATTGTAGATTGATAAGTTATTGAACGACAATTCGGCGAGCGCCAACAAAGAAAAGAAATTAACGAAAATGGAAAGAGTAATGAGAGAGAGAGAGAGAGAACGTACCAATAAATAGGAGTACATTTGGATGCCGCAATTGACTTTTGTAGAATTCACTACCATCAGAAACAAAGAAATTGTGAGAAAAAACAACAAGCACGTACGAAAGAATGCGGACTTCTTTAAGCAGGCTCTCCAACGACGCGATTCTATTCTTTGCAGAAAACGCAAAGAGTGTTTTGATGGCCACAATGGTGCCATGCCACGATCCTCGAAAAACCTCTCCGTAGCCACCGATGCCGATGCGCTCGTAGACCTCTATGTCTCTACCATCAATCAATCGCACTGTACCATCACTCAACATATCTAACACGGGAAATTAAAAAACGGATGTCAGCACAAGAGAGAAAGTGGAAACAGAATGTAAAAGACTGCTAAACCATGAAGCTCCGGTGGGAGGTCTTTAAGTAACCGCAGAACCATTTCTCGTTGTTGTTTGTCAGCGTCAGCGTCATCTCCTGGTCGTGACTGTTGATGAACAAAAGCGATGAGAGAGGAAACAAATAGAACGAGGAGCATTTCGAACCGGATCAGGGATTTTATTGTGTTGAATACAGTAACGCGAGTCCTTTGTCATTGTTAGGTATAGTGCGGGTGCGTAAAAGACAGTATACCACAACAGTACGATTCCCAGTAGGCTTAATCGAGAGGCGCAAAGTTAGCACAACGAAAGAAGAAAGTTTAGCATTAGGAAGATGGGAAAAAAAACCAATAGCCAAAGTCTATGTCATAGAGTTTCAACAAGCCAATGCTGATGGCAGCACCTACAGTTTAAATAACAACCAAAAGAAGCAGCTATAAGAAAAATCTGAACAATAAGAAAGAACGAAGAGCTGCTGCAGGAGAAAAGGAAGAACAAGAAGAAAGATATAAACCAGCATAAGGAACAATAAGAAAAGAACACCAAATAAAAGCTGCCGGATGAACTAAAATTAAGCAGTTAGAATGATATGGCTAGGAGAGAGAGGAAGAGAGAGAGGAGAGAGGAGGAGAGAATATTTACTGTTGATACAAAAAAGAGGCCAGCCATTCTTGGCGCAAACCGCAAAGAGAATGTAGAAGAAAGAAGATATAGAGTAGGGAATGCTAATGTAAGAATTTGGGAAGTGAACGCCGCACCATGGGCAGTCTTTTTCCTTTGGAACGAATATCTTTTTTACATTGAATGAAGAGAGAAAGAGTTATGGTAAAGGTTTGTGGCATCGAAAAGAGAATGAGAGTATACCGCGTATATTAAATACAAAATTGAGAAGAATAGAGACAAGAGGAATGATTTGACTGTTGAAGAGGAATAGCAGGATTAACATTATGCAGCATTGAAGATGAGAGGAGAGAGATTACTCTTTGCTGAAAGAGATAAGCGATCATGGCAGAGCAGAATGACAAGAAAGTTGTCAAAGAAGGCCGAAATGCTGAACACAACAGAAGCAATGTACCTGTTTTTTTTTTGGTTCATCATCCCAAAAAAAAAAGAATATAGTATTTGAGCAAAGTGGCTATAGCGACAATATAGCAACTTTCTAGAAAAACAGAGAAAGCGAAAAGACGCGCACAAACGAACAAACAAGAAAGAACGAAAAGACGTGCACAAAAAGAAAAAAGAATTACATACCGAATGAGCAAGCTTTTGGAACTGCTTGGAAGGTAGGCAAACGCCATGACGGTGAACCAGATGCATTGGGCAAGGGCCAGCTTGTAATAAACCGGCAGCACCCAGTTTTGAGGCTGCTCCGCACCGTTCTTCTCCTGCTTGCTCTTCTTCAGAAAGGAGAACAGCCTGGCCGTCACGCCTGCCCTCCGAGGAGCTTCCTCCTTGCCACTTTCTCCTCCGTCGTCCCCTCTCTCCTTCCTCTTGTCCCGCTCCGCTCTTTCCTTTTGTTTGAGCAAAAGCGGCACGCGTTGTTGAGACTCTACATCTTCGCCCTCCACCTCCTCCTCCTCTTCGCCTCCTCTTCCTCCTCCTCTCCCTCCAGCCACAGAGAAGATGGCCATGGAGGAAGAGCGTGAAGAGGCAGTAGAAGAGCCTGCGCGCGCCGACTTGGTGGAGGAGTGAAAGGAGTTGAGCTTGTAGGCCAAGTTGTTCCTGCGCTGCACGATGGTGAGCAGCTGGGAGTACTTGCTGTTGAGGAGGAAGAGGAGGACAAACAGGGAGAGCGCCTGCAGGACGGTCAGGAGGGTGTCGTAGAGCGGCAGCTCCGTGTTGAGGCCGTGGAGGTGGACCGAGTAGGTCCTGAACTCGCAGCACCACTCGCAGCTGCTCCCAGCCTCAGTCTCTGTTTCGTGGACAACCGACCCCATGGTGGTGCGTGTGGTGGAGAACAGAAACACACACAGCTGCGCTCTTCGATCTCTCTCTGGCTTTTATTCAAACTTTTTGCCGTAAACTTTCACGACGACGTGATTGACGAGTGTCGACATGAATGTTGTTTGATTTTTGGTTGGTCACTCCTGTAGGGCCAGCTCCACCGCCAAGGCGTCAGAACGGACAGGATGAGCAAGCCCGGAGAAGGTCGGTGTATGCCTACTGGAGTGGAGCTTGTGTGTGCCTGCTGGAGGCTAAGGACGCAACAAAAATTCCATTGGATTACGCATGAACGCCAACAATGTAACTTTTTTGTGCGTGTGTGCCTTGCTCAATCACATTTATAGCTTTGCAGTTGCCAAACTTAGCTCATTGTTTGATGTTGCTGTTGTTTCCGCTTGTGTAGCAGCTGAAGAAGAAGAAGAAGAACAAGAAGAAGAACAAGAAGAACAAGAAGAAGAACAAGAAGAAGAAGAACAAGAAGAAGAAGAACAAGAAGAAGAACAAGAAGAAGAAGGCAAAGGGGGTTCTAACGTCAAACAAGCTTCAGGGCTGTTCATGCAGGCCGTCACATAGTCTCTGACCCGCTCCGCGTTGCCAGGGTCCGCCACAACGGGCTTGCCGCAGAAAATCTCCACCTTGGCAAAGGGCAGAGGGTACACCTTCCTGTCCCATGACTTGCTATCCACCCACTTGTTGCCAGAGACGCGGCAGCACAAAGGAAGAATGGGAACCCCTGACTGAACGGACATGTGCACAGCGCCGGGTTTCATCTGCTGGGCGGGACCCTTTGGCCCATCTGTCATTATCTTTGTTGTTGAAAAAGCGGAAACAGCGAATGAGCTCACAGATAAAGTCGTTCTTGAAACATAAGAGGACGAAGAGGAGGTAGATTCAAACCAAGGTAGAATGTCCGTTTCGCAAGGCTTGGATGACATGCAAGGAGGCGTCCCTGCCGCCATGTCCAGTAGATCCCATCACCAGATTAAAGCCGACCTTCTCCACAAGCACATGCACGGGCTTCATGTACCAAGCCGGATGGCCCATGGCGGTCAAACGTGGAAGGCGCTGCCGTGCGCCTACGTTGAGTACGGTCAACACAGGAACGAAGCGGTGCCAGGAGGCCATGATGAACGGCCTCGTGTTGAGATAGTGGTAGAGATCAGCGTAGCCGGGAGGAAGGTTGTGCGTTCTTGTCCGCAGTGTGAAGTTACAGACCACACAGAGGAGCCACATGGAGTTACCGAGGAAGTAGCTGAGGAGGAGGTACAGCGGCCGCAGGTAGAAAGGGATGTTATCCACGCGGTATTCTTTCCGTTTCATCTTCCGCTTGTTTTCGCTTGTTCGGACCGCTTTTGCGTGCGTCGGGAGGGTCAAACGCTTTCTTTGTCGCGAGGAGTTCAACTTTTTCTTAAAACATTTGTTGCTGGAAGCGACGCACCAACCTAATAGTTGGATGGAAGAGCCAGGTTGGGAGGGACCACGCATGTTGCCTCATGAAGGAAGAATACACAGGGCGTCCAATGTTACACGGTGTGCAGCAAATGCAATGCAAGCAGGCTCATAACTTTGCTGTATTATTATTGCCCGTTGTTGGCTTACTTTCAGAAGCATAAGAGGGAGAAGAAGGAGATGATGATGATGGAACAGAAGGCGAGGGGGGTTGTAACGTCAAACAAGCCTCGGAGCTGCTCATGCAGGCTGTCACATAGGCCTTCACCCGCTCCATGTTGTCTTTATCCACCACAACGGGTCTGCCGCAGTAGACGTCCACCTCGGCAAAAGGCAGCGGCCACATCTTCTTATCCCAGGAACCGGCGTGAATCCACTTGCGAGATACCTTGTAGAACACTGGAACGATGGGCACGCCCGACTGCATGGACATGTGCAATGCCCCGACGTTCATCTGCTGGGCAGGGCCTTTAGGCCCATCTGGCGGTATCTTGAAGCCCCCAGTAAGTAGGCTTTATACCCTCTACAAAACGGACGGCAAAGAACGAAGAGAGAGAGAGAGAGAGAGAGAGAGAGAGTGAGTGAAGAAGAGCTCAAACCATGGTAGAATGACCACTTCGCAAAGCACTGATGACTTGCATGGAGGCTTCCCTGCCTCCGTGCCCAGTGGACCCCAACGCCAACCGAAAGCCCATCCTTTGCAAAAACACATGAATGGGTTTCATGTACCAAGCCGGATGGTTCAGGGCAGTGAAGGGAGGATGACGCCCTCTCGCTCCCGCATGAAGGGTGCTAAAGACGGGAAGAAACTGGTGCCAAGCGGCTACGATGTAGTTTCGAGAGTAGAGAAAGGAGTACAGGTCGCTGTGCCCAGCGGGGAGGTTGTGCGCTCTTGTGCGCAGAGTGAAGGAGCAGAGGAAGCAGTAGAGCCACAAGGAGTTGCCCAGAAAGTAGCTTAGGAGGAGGTACAAAGGCCGCCAGTACAACGGCACATTGTCCACCCGATACTCCGCTTTCATTTCCCTCAGGCCCCAACCGGCGTTACCAACAATGCCGGCTCGCCGTCTCTTCTCTGCTGAAGCTTTCAGTATTAGGGGCGCCTCGCTCAGTATTAGGCACACACTTTGCTTGATGATGATGATGGTCGTTATGATTGTTGTGCAGTAGGATTGGGGAGGGACCTACCCGAAATTTCAAAGTCCACGTTATCGGCCGAGTTTTCATGTAGTTTTCTCATGTCGTCCTACGACATTTTAGCAGAATTTGGTCAAATTTTCATAGGGCGATTTTTTAGTTGACCAACGCGCAATGGTTAGGTTTGGCAGTAGTCCTTGTCGACACCGACTTTCCCCGCTTAAAATAAGCAGGGAAGCGCAGGGACTATTTTGCTGCCCTTTTTTCCCCTTGCCATTTCTTTTCAGCCAGTTTTAGACAACGTGTTGAAATTTCGCGACAACACTCATGTCGTCCTTAGTAATTTCAAAACAGCTTGCATGGGTTTGCTATCGTATGTGCTGCTCCTTTCTTCTTCTCTTTTCTTTCGTTTTGAAGCCGTGCGCCCCAGTTTCCACAGTCGGTTTCTTTTTTTTTTTCTGCTGTACTTTGTCGTTCTTTGCTCTCCTTTTTTCGTTTTTCTCTTTGTGATACTTCTGGCATTCCTCCGGGTTTTTCATTGTTTGCCCTTGTTTGATGCTTTGGTCTGCTTGCACCAGAACGCTGCTCACTGCCCCACATTATAGCGTTTCTGCATGCCTGCTATCGTTGAGCATGGTTCGAACAAGCTCACAGCAGTTGTTGTGACCTCCAGTTGCTTTTGCTTCTGTGCACACGGTACATTTGCTTTTTTTTTTTTCTGCTGTTTCTCTTGCGTTTTCTCATGCTCTTTGTCTCGGTCAAAGCCGTCTTCGCTAGCTCCAGCTTTTTTCCTCTCCACTCCTTTCCTCGTCGTTGGCGCAAGAGTTTGAGGTCATTGGCTTTGGTTGAAGGCGTAGACGGTGTATGTGTAGGCATCAAAGGCGTAGAAGGCATAGGCGTAGAAGGTGCATGATGCCTACACATACACCTTCTACGCCGTCTACCCCTTCGACGCCTACACATACACCGTCTACGCCTAGGCATAGGGGTAGGTGGCATTCGTCGTGCACGTTTTTTTTTTTCTCTGTGACCTTTTTTTCCTGCTAATAGGGCAGGTGGCCAAACTTTTTCTTCCACTCCAAAGAAAGAGCAAGGAATAGTCCTGTCCCATCCCTGTGCAACCATCGATCCTCAACTATAAAAAAAAAGCAAAAGCAGCAACAACAAACTCATACTTACCGTCGGGAGCAAACTTGGGGAGATCAAGCAACCCCAAGGAGCTCTTTGCAAACCCCTTCCTACCCGCTTGCACTCTTGTAGGATTCTAGCGTGGTTTGTGAACCAACACCTAACCCGTGTCTGGACGGCATAATTTGTGAGTGCCAGTGGGAAGTGCGCTTTGTCGCCTTCCTGCACCCTTTATAAACAATGCAAAGAGAGAGAGAGAGAGAGAGAGAGAATGGGTGTGTGCATCAAGTCTGAAGAAAAGGATGATGCTCAGCCAAGCCAAAGAAACTGTTTGTTGAATAAGATGAACACCAAGTAATAAATATTCATAGCTTGGCCGTTAGCACCGTTGGGTTTGTTGTTGAAGCGTCAGCCATTGTTGTGGTTGCGTTCTGAGAAGTTGAAGATGATGCAGTAGAGGAAGTAGGCGAAGGAGGTTGTAGCGTCATACATGCTTCGGGGCTGCTCATGCAGGCTGTCACATAGTCCCTCACCCGCTCCATGTTGTCTTTATCCGCCACAACGGGTTTGCCGCAGTAGACATCCACCTCGGCAAAAGGCAGAGGCCACATCTTCTTATCCCAAGAGCTGGCATGAATCCACTTGCGCGAGACCCTGTAGAACACTGGAACGATGGGCACGTCTGACTGCACGGACATGTGCAATGCCCCGGCCTTCATCTGCATGGAAGGACCCTTTGGCCCGTCTGGCGTTATCTGTGTTTTTGACATAAACGATAATGCGAACAGGAGAGAGAAGAGCACAAGCACCAAGAGAGAGAGAGAGAGAGAGAAAGCCAAACCAAGGTAGAGTGGCCACTCCGCAGGGCCTGGATGACTTGCATGGAGGCGTCCCGGCCGCCATGTCCAGTGGAACCCAGGACCAGCCTCATGCCCAACCTCTCCAGAAAGACGTGAATGGGCTTCATATACCAAACGGGGTGGTTCAGCAACGTGAAATGGGGTAGCTGCCGCGCTCGCGAATGGAGGGAGAGGTACACCGGGAGGAATTGGTGCCAGATGGCGATGATGTGGTTGCGGGAGTAGAGGAAGGAGTAGAGGCTCTGCCCAGGGGGAAGGTTGTGGGTGCGCACGCGCAGGGTGGCGCAGCAGAGGAAGCTGTAGAGCCAGAAGGAGTTGCCCAGAAAGTAGCTGGCGAGCAGGAAGACCGGCCGAAGGTACAGCGGAACATTATCCACACGATACTGTTCTTTCATCTTTGTTTGTTTTTGTTTTTGTTTTTCCCCTAGATCAGCAGTGGTAGGTAGGTTGGTGGCAGCGATGGTGGTTGTTTGTTTGTTTGTTCGGGGTCACTTCCGGGTGTTCTCAGGATGCACACCGGTCTTTCATGTTCGCTTTGGTTCCGTGTTGCTCCGTGTCGTCGTGTAGGACTGAGCCACGAGCGGAAAAAATATGCCCTAGGATATATAATCTGTGTCGACATGAAGAGGTGGTATCTTCGTGTCGTCATTGAACACTGTTTCATTAGGGTCGTCCTGAGTATTACTAATTAATCGAGTCGTCATGGATAAACTGGAGGTTGATGATGCGTCAAAAAGAAAAAGAAAAGAGCTTTTTGCTTGCGGGGAAGAAGGAGGAAGAAGAACGGGGACAAACCGACCAACCAATCCGCCAACTCCCTCTTAGCGAATCGTGCGCGCTCACTTGCGGTGATTGATTGATTCGTCTTTTGTGTAAAACTCATAATAAGATTTTGGAGTGCGTGCGTGTGTGAGCGAGGGGAGAGAAAAAACGAACATTAGAAAATGATGGCCACAGAAAGTGTGGTTGAGGAAAGGAATGGACCGAGCAGCAGCGCCACTGCCACAAACGAACAAGATTCGGAGACCATCCCTCCCAATGAGACACTCTACGTCAACAACCTCAACGAAAGGGTGAAAAAAGAAGGTATGTTTTATTGTTCTACTTTTTTTGATTTGAGGGATTTTGTTTTCATCTAAACCATTTCAAGAATTGAGGCGGTCGCTCTATACTTTGTTTTCACAGTATGGAACAGTTTTGGATGTGCTGGCCAAGAAGACGCTCAAGATGAGGGGACAGGCTTTTGTCATCTTTCGTGAACTTTCCGCCGCTACCAACGCCTTGCGCAACCTAAACGAGTTTATGTTCTACGACAAACCTATGGTTCGTCCTCGTCTTCTTCTTCTCATCAATCTGCCTTTTCTCTCTTGGCTCTTCACTCTTCCTCTCTTTGCTGGTCGCCTCCTCCTCTCCATTCTTTCCCTTTCTAATCTCGCTTCACACACAGAAAGTGCAATACGCGAAAACAAGGTCCGACCTGGTGGCCAAGATCAAGGGCACATGGGAGCCACGAGAGAAGCGGCCCCGCCCTCCCCAAGACAAGAAGCCCAAACAACCCAAAAAGAAAAAGAAGAAGGTCGCCACCGGCGAAGAAGAAGACGAGAAAGACACCAAGAAGACTACCACAGCTGCTTCTTCAGCTTCTGCTCCCTCCTCCACTTCTTCCACTCCTCATCTGCCGCAACCCAAACAGCAGCCGCCCCACAAGAAACTCTTCGTGGAGAACTTGCCAGAGCAAGCCAACGAGCTGATGTTGTCTATGCTCTTCCGACAGTATCCTGGCTTCCAGGAAGTGCGTATGGTGCCTGGTGGCAAGGGCATGGCCTTTGTGGAGTTTGGCAACGAGATGGAGAGCGCCATCGCCAAGGAGGCTTTGCAGTACTTCAAGATCACGCCACAGCACCCCATGGTCATCTCCTTTGCAAAAGGGAACTAGTCATTGTTATTGAGGTTTTTGTGTTTGTTGTTGTGTTCTTTCTGATAGATGCTTGGGTCACGTTTAGTTTCTCTCTCTCTCTCTCTCTCTCTCTCTCTCTCTCTCTCCTTGTCATATCTCTCTCTTCTACTCAGCATCATCAACACAACAGAGAAGAAAGAAAAGAAAAGAGAAAGGAGAGTGTGTCTATTGAACCATTTAAAAAGAGCGGCGAGGCCAACAAATCACAGTTTACTGATGCCTCTTGACCAAGTCCTCCAATTGCTGCAGGAACTCGTTCAAGGGGACCGGCTTACCGCGCTCCTTCTTCTCGCTGTCCCTCGTTCTGACGTTAACGCTCTGGGAGGCGACCTCCTCCGCGCCCACCACCAGGATGAAGTTGAACTGGGCGAGCTGCGCCTCCCGCACTTTCTTCTCCAGGCTCTTTCCGCTGAGCTCCACTTCGGCATAGTAGCCGGCGTCGTGGAGGCGTTGGCGGACTTGCTCCGCGTACTCGTGGTGGTCTTTGGCGATCGGGATCACTATCAGTTGTCTCGGGGAGATCCAGAACGGCCTGTTTTCATGTTTTGAGTTTGTTTTGTGAGAAGGAGAAGAGAGAACGAGAAGAGAAAAGAAAGGAGAGAGAGAGAGAGAGAGAGCAAACCATTTGCCACCAGTGTGTTCGATGAGGATGGCCATGAACCTCTCCACAGAGCCAAAGATAGCGCGGTGAATCATGACTGGACGAACCAATTCTTCAGAAGAGCCTTGGAACTATTAATAGTGCATCACAGTGGTCATTAGAATCGTTAACAATAAGAATAGAGAAAGAGAAGATTTGTACGTCTAACTCAAAGCGAATGGGCAATTGGAAGTCTAATTGGATGGTGGCACATTGATGGCTGCGCTTCAGAGCATCTCGGATGTGGATGTCGATCTTGGGTCCGTAGAAGGCGCCGTCTCCTGGGTTAAGCTTCCATGGCTTTCCGAAGTTGTCCAACACCACTTTCAATTGCTAGAAAAAAAGGGGGTTGGTAAAAGAAACTAAGAAAGAGAAGGGAGAAAACAAACCTCCTCAGCCTTGTTCCACAGCTCAACTTCACCGAGATACTTCTCAGGTCGCGTGGACAATTCGAGATCAAACTCAAAACCAAAGATGCCGTAAACGTGTTGCATGAACTCTAGGCAAGAATTGATCTCTTTTTCAATCTACAAATCACATGCAGAAATGTTATGATAAATAGATGGACGAGAGGAAGGAGGAGGGAGAAGAGCGAGAGCGAGAGAGAAGAAATGAAGAGTAGAAATGAAACCTGCTCAGGAGCACAGAAAATGTGAGCATCATCCTGCTGGAAACGCCTGACTCTCGTGAGGCCAGTAAGAGTGCCGCTCAGTTCATTACGATGCAACACTCCAAAGTCAGCAAATCGAATGGGCAGCTCGCGATGAGAGCGCGTGCGATGCTTGAACATGAGACAGTGGCCAGGACAGTTCATGGGCTTCAGGGCGAAAGGCTGTTGCTCCACTTCAAACGTGAACATGTTGTCCTTGTAGTTTTGCCAGTGGCCAGAGACCTCCCACAATTTGCTGTTGTACATGTTGGGCGTGATGACCTCA
Organism: Balamuthia mandrillaris; assembly: GCA_031835245.1. Lineage (NCBI taxonomy): Eukaryota > Discosea > Longamoebia > Balamuthiidae > Balamuthia > Balamuthia mandrillaris. Next base: position 54,042 of record JAVKOQ010000225.1, read on the forward strand.
TCAAAACCTCTGTTCCTGTACTCAGCGCGAAGGAAGCTGAGCAGCTTGTTGTAGATGCGAGCGCCGTGAGGAAGGAAGAAGCAAGAGCCAGGACTAAGTGGGTGGAAGAAGAAGAGCTCTTGCGCCTTGCCTACGTTCCTGTGGTCGCGTTGCTTAGCCTTCTCCAACAACTCCAAATGCTCCTTCAGCTCCTTCTGGCTTCGGAAAGAAATGCCAAAGACTCTTTGCAGCACATCGTTCTCTGCCTTGCCCTGCCAGTAAGAACTGGAGGCCATCGTGACTTTGAGAGCCTTCACAAAGGCAGTGGAGGGAACATGAGGTCCACGGCAGGGATCAACCAGTGTGCCGCAACGATAGACAGTGCAGTGACCACCTTCGGGGACTTTGCTGGCAAGGATCCTGGCCTTGTAGGGGTTGTACTGGAACATTTCGAGAGCAACGTCTTTGGGTACGCTGAGGCGCTCAAAGGGTTGCTTTTCTTTGATAATGGTGTCCACGATCTTTTGGATGGCAGGGAAGTCTTCGGAAGAAATGCTGCACGTCATGGTGTTAAATAAGGTTAAGATATCAAGAACAGAAGAAGGAAAAAGGAGGCAAGGGAAGGCACGCACCTCAAATCGGGTTGAGGCATTCTGGCCTCGTAGAAGAAGCCTCCTTCGGCTAGGGGAGGACCCGTGCAAAGCAAGCAGCCATACTTTCTTTCCAGGGCCTGACCCAGGATGTGGGCGCTCGAGTGCCAAAACACCTTCCTGCCCTCCTCCGAGTCAAACGTCAACAGCTCCATGGAGCAGTCTCCTTCCAAAGGACGAACGGCATCCCAAAGCTCTCCATTCACCTGTTTTTTTTTTGAAATTTTTCAAGTGTTTTGTGACAATGCCAAGCACGTCAGACAAGTCAGCAAAAAGCAAGGTGTGCACATTCATTCCGAGGGAATGAATAAATGACGAGGAGGAAGAAGAGGAGAGTGAAATCAACATCAATGAACAAACCTTGGCAACCACAGTGTTATCACGCAGGTTCCTACTGATGCTCTCAGCGATGTTCAGAGGCGTGGTCACACCAGCAACGCCCTCCATCTCCCTTCCATCGGGGAGCAAGATCTTGATTTTCACGTCCTTAGCGACTGCGTGTTCAGCCCCTTGTTAGTTCTCCCAGGAGAGGTGGAGACAAGAGCAAGCGCTCAAACAGCAAGATAGTACGTACTGCTCTCTTGTAACTGTTTCTCCTTGAGCTCTTCAAAGAGCCTGATCCTGTGAGGGACAAACTCGGGCAACGGCACGTTGGCAGCGGCAGCGGCCTCCTGCTTCTTTTTCTTGGCGGCCGCTTTCTTGTTCTCCTGCTGCTGCTGGGGCGTTTGTCCCTCCTCCACCTTTTCTTTGCTAATGACTTCCATTTTCCAAGGGTGTTTTTTTTTCTCTCCTCCTTTGTTTGTGTGTCTCTTGTGTCTGTTTCTTCCCCCCTTTTTAGTTTGACAACTGCTTCTCTCTTCTCACTCCTCTCGCTCTCGCTCTCGCTACCTTTTATTTTATTCGCGAGGGAAAGGCCGTTTTTTTTTGGTTGAGGGTTTCCGCTCTGAGAAAATTATGGGAACGAAAAATGTGTTGTGTTGTATATTTGTCGACACAAGTACATTCGCGTCGTCATGATTTCACAGGGTTAAAAAAAAATAAAAGTGGGAGAGAGAACAATGAACAAGGTGGTGAGGGGTGGTGAGCACAAAATTAAAAAAAAAAAAGAAACAACTATACATGGTGGGAGCCACGATCGTGAGAGTGGGCGAGGTCGGTGTGCTTCAGGTTGGCGCAGCACCAATCTTCGGTGCATTCCCTCACGCAGTTGGTCTCACAAAACTGTTTGATGGGATGGTTCTTTGGCACGAATTCGGGTTGGATGGTGGTCGAGTGGATTCCCTAACATAAATGTTTGTCAGTTTTCTTCAAAGAAGAGAGAAGTAGAGAGAGAACCAAGTGCTTACATAGTCATGGAAAATTTCTTTAATGCGGTTCATGGTAGGCGTGAAAGGAATGCCCTCTTCCATGTGTAAATGAACACTGCCAATGAACATTCCATCGACAAGTTGCCACACGTGTAAATCTGAAGAGAAAAAAGAGAAGAAGAAGAACAAGAAGGACAAGAACAAAGAAGCAGAGGAAGGATAAGAAGAAGACGAAGAAGCAAAGGACGTTAGAGAGAATACAGAAAAAGTAGAAAATGCGGTTGTACCATGAACGCTCTCTACGCCAGTTACTGCTTGCAGGTCTTGGCGAAGCTTACTAAGTCTGACATCAGAAGGTGTACTTTGCAACAATATCAATGAGCATTGTTTCACTGCATTGTAGTCATTATAGTAAGACAGAAAACACAAACGTTACAAGAATATAAACATCAACAAAAGAAAGGGGAGCAAACCTAGAGGAACCGTTGTGTATATTATGATGCCTACGATCAACAAACTGAGTGTGGTAATTAGAATGGATAATAACATTAATAGTTAAGTGAGCGACGAGAGAGAGAGAGAACCTTGAAACAGGATCTATATAAAGTGTCCATTTTCCAGAAACAAAGTGAAGGAGAATGCCAGTGAGGAGGACAATGAATGATGAAATCATGTCTCCCAAGTAATGTATGAATACGGCCCACATATTCCAGTCCTAAAGGTTGCATGCATTAGAGGGCAGAAAAGAAGAGGAGGGAAAAAAAGTTGGTCTTACTTTTCTTCGTTTCCTAACTTGACGTGCAAAGTCAACTTCATCAGTATCACCTGTAGCAGTAGATTCAGCAGCTTCTCCATGATGATGGCGATGATGCTCCTTTTTTCGTTTTTTGTGGGAGTGACTGTGTTCCCCATGGGAATGGCCGTGCCCTCCGTGAGAGTGACCATGAGAAAGTCCAGATACTGCATTTAATACAAACAGCAGGAAAGAAAGATGGAAAGGGCCTTAGAGTACTAATATGGGTGGCTTGGGTTCTTAAAGAAACATATTACCAGCAAATACTGCAGTACCGATAGTGTTGACAACCAAACCTGCATATCAGACATGGTCGTAAGAAAGATGGCTTTTATAGAATGCTAGAGTACAAAGAAGAACTAACCTGCTGCAGCAATCCCAATAAATGGATATCCTGCTTCAATTTCTGTGGGTGTAGCATGCGTTAATGTCATTGATGAGAGTAGAGAGCGTGAGAGAAGGGATGCTCAACCTGGAGGCCAAACAAAGCGAGGAATTGCTTCCAGCACAATGTACAAACATAAAGAGAGGAGGACGCAACCATTGGTAAGCCCTCCCAATATCTCTGACCGCACCTTTTTGTTGGGAGAATAAGGAGGTCAGCTGATGTAATGAACAACCCTCAACAAGGAACGTAGGTCACAGTACCCAGCCATAAGACATCGCGTCGCTGCTTTGACGTTTAGCCGCCTTTATAAAAGCCATAATAAAAGACCATATGAGGCAAAGACAAACAGAAAGAGAAGGGAGAGAGAGAGAGAGAGAGCGAGAGAGAGAGAGAGAGAGTGAGCAAGAGAGCGAGCGAGCGAGAGAGGAGACGTGAACAGAGAACAAAACGAAGGGTAGAAAGGCTACAGAGAGTGGAGAAAGCAACCCGTGTGGCCCAAAAGGCTATGTACAAGGACACAACATCGGACAAGTTGTGGAAGCCATCAGACAGGAGGGCAAGCGAATGGAGGTAGATGGCAGCACCAAGCTCTCCCAATGTGTAGATCAAGGTAAGCAGACCGATCACCACAAAGCTCAAAAGCTTGAGGTCCATTCTTCGTCGGTGGTGATGCCCCATTCGAAGCGAGTGAGACATCTTTCTTTGGCTGAAGATGAAAAAACAAAACGAAAACGAGTAGTGAGCAGATGATTTTTTTTTTGTTCAAAATAAAACAATGAAAAACAAGAAGAACAAAGAAGGCGATGAGGAAGAAAAGCAAGAGTTACTTGTCGTGTTGGTGATGAGGCGAAGGATGAGATTGAGCGGTGGTGAAAGATGAACCCAACTCTTTTTCATCGCCCACACCCTCGGGTTCCACCGAGACTTCCTCAACCTGTTCCTTCTCTTTCATTTGCTGATGGTGATCTCGTAGCAAAGACCTTTGCTCCGATGGCTCCATTTTTTTAAAAAACAGAAACTGTGTTTTGATTTCTCTCCCTTTCCTTGTCCGTTGATCGAGGCGTTGCCGCTACTCTGTTTTTGTTTTTTCGATCTTTTTTTTATTTTTGACGTAAAGAATCGCACTGCACGCATTCTTGCCATGCTTATCATGCCTCACATGTTTTGGATGCCAAACATCGTTGTTCAGAAGTGTGCTCCTGACGTCATTCGATATTTCGGGACGACACGATGTTCATTCGTCGCTCTTTTTTCCTTTTTCTGCACAATTTTACTTTTTTTAGAGCGGAGCAACCTAAACGTGAAAAACAAAAGGAAGAAAGAAAAGCAAAAGGAAGAAAGGGAGATAGAAGATTTAAACTCCCTCTCTCCTCTTTTTTTTCGTTTCATTTTTTTTTTCGTGTTCCCCCCTTTGTGGAGAGCTGAAGATTGGGTCCTTACAACGACCCCCAATACGCACATTCAGTAATGAGCGAAATTCCCAAAGACAGTCCCCAACTAGGACGGCACTTTGCTGCTGGTGGAGCGGGCGCCCTCATCGACCTGCAGTCCGAGCACAACAGCACGCGTAACATGGCCATGGAGCAGTCCATGGAGATAGGAGAGGAGGACAATGGCAAACCCTCCTTCTTCTCCACCCTCTTCTCGAACAACATCACAGAAAATAAAGGCAGTCATGCTCGTGACCACTTGGTACTCTCTCGTTGTTTCGTTGTCTTGTTCTCTCGTCTCTCTCTTCTCCTTTGGTTCTGCTCTTTTCAACTTTCAACTCTCTCTCTCTCTCTCTTTCTCTCTTTAGTTCGGAGTTCTATTCCATTTTTCACTTTTGTGCAGCATGTTTCCTTCTCTTTCTGCTTGTTTTAGAGTCTTCCTATTCTCTCTGCCTTTCTCCTCTCTTCTTCTCTCTTCTCTCTTCTCTCTTCTCTCTTCTCTCTTTTCATCTTTCATCTCTCTCTCTCTCTCTCTCTCTCTCTTCTCTCTTCTCCTTTGCTTCTCTCTTTCAACTTTCATCTCTCTCCTCAGTTTTTCACCATCTAAAACCTACCAACCAATTGAAAACAAAAGGCCAACGAAAGGACATTCCTAGCGTGGCTGAGGACAGCATTGGGCGCAATAGGGCTTGGCGTGGCGGTGGCCAAGCTGAAGCTGGTGGACTACTCCCAGCTGTGCGGGGCGCTGTTCGTGATCATAGGCGCCGTCTTCCTGATGTACTCCACGCTGCGCTACTTCCGGGTGTTGAAGCTGCTGAACGATGGCTTCTTTGAGGCCAACAAGGTGGGTGTGGGACTCGTCGTTGCTCTTGCCGGCATTGCCACGGTTGTCAGCATGATCATCATTTTATTGTGAAGATACTCCTCCTCTCTCTCTCTTTCTCTCTCTCTCCAACCTCCTTCCTGTGTTTATTATACCTATTCTATTGGTTAAAAACTGTGCGTTATGGATAACAAAGATATATTTATAACTTATTCTTTCCTCCTTTCCTCGCTAACAATCAAAAAAAAAAACACAACACTACAGAGGTCTTCAAGAGCGCAATTTCTGAACGAAAACAAGTCAAACGGAGCAGCATTTCTGCACGAAAAGTGCTGCAGAAATCAAGGTCATTTCGAGCTCCCCGAATTACGTCAGCAATGTCGGCAGAAAAAGAAGAAAAGAATATTCGCTTGAGGAGCACTTGTTTCTTCATCGCAACAAAAAGAAAAGAAAAGAAAGGAAAGCCACACACACACAACAAAAAACCAAACAGATGATGGAAGGGGTTGCCGTGGAAGGGAAGGAGTTGGTGGAAAGGGTTTTGCAGCATCGCAAAAGGACGTTGGAATTCTACTTATGGAATCTGGGCAGCAGGGTGCCGGAGGATGCTCAAGCTCAGAGAGCGCGACTGGGCGTCAAGATCGGAGGGGAGTACTCTGCCGTAAGACACATGCCACCGGTGAAACAGCCGCCAACAGCCGCGAAAGCAACTGGAAGAGCTGAGCGCTCGCAAATGCTTCCACCCCCACCGAAAGCGGCACGTCTTGCTGCTGCCACGGACGTTTCCTCTTCGACAACTGTTAAAGGAGTACATCCTCATCCTACTGAACCAGGTTTCTCCTCCTCTTGCCTTTCTATCCTTTCTCTTTGCGTCTTTAGTTCATCGCCCTCTGCTTCTCTGCTTCTCTGCTTCTCTGCTTCTCTGCTTCCCTGCTTCCCTGCTTCCCTGCTTCCCTGCTTCCCTGCTTCCCTGCTTCCCTGCTTCCCTGCTTCCCTGCTTCCCTGCTTCCCTGCTCCTCTTGCTAGCTGGTTATTGACCCTACTGCTTCATTTTGTTTGGTTGGTTCAGGCATAACTGTAGAAGACGTTTATGAGGAGGAAGAAGACGTAACGGAGGTGGCAGCTGAAAGCCAATTCAAAAAGATATTGGACACTATTCCTGCCAACAAAAGAGATGAGAGAGCCACAACAACATCGACTGCCATGGTGGCCTACCAAGGCGCCACCTCAGGAGCTGACACGCGTTTCAAGGCGCCTACGTCCACAGCGTTGGCACGCAGTAGACACATTCAGCTCGAAAAGCCTGAATGGCACGCTCCTTGGAAACTCATGCGGGTTCCCTATCCCACTCTTTTGTCTGCTTGTTTTGGTTCTCTTGCTTATAACTAAACTTCTCATTTTGGCTAAAAACTACACAGACCATCAGTGGGCATTTGGGATGGGTGCGGTCCGTCGCTGTTGAACCCGGTAACGAGTGGTTTGTCACAGGTTCTGCCGATCGTACCATTAAGGTATGCTCATTTTAAATCTTCTTCTTTTCTCCCGGTCTCTTATTTTTTTCTGTCATGCTGCAACAAAGGTATGGGATTTGGCATCAGGTATGCTGAAGATAACACTCACAGGACACATCAATACTCCCCGAGGGCTGGCGATAAGTCCTCGGCATCCCTACCTCTTCTCTGCCGGCGAGGACAAGATGATCAAATGCTGGGACCTCGAGTACAACAAGGTCATCCGCCAGTACCACGGCCATCTCAGCGGTATCTACTGTCTCGCTCTCCATCCTACTATAGACGTTCTGGTGACAGGAGGCAGAGACTCGACTGCTCGCGTGTGGGACATTCGTACCAAAGCCGAAGTGCATTGTCTAGCGGGACACAACCACACAGTGGGAAGCTTGGCCACCCAAGCCGTGGATCCTCAGATCTTGACCGGTTCTATGGACTGCACCGTCAAGATGTGGGACTTGGCGGCTGGCAAGTGCGCTGTCACGCTCACACACCACAAGAAGGGAGTGAGGGCGTTGCAGATGCATCCCTCTGAGTACACATTTGCCTCTGGCTCTGCAGACAACATCAAGAAGTGGAAGTTACCGGATGGTGACTTTTTACATAATCTCAGTGGACACAATACTATTCTCCACACCATGGCGCTAAACTCTGATAACGTTTTAGTCACTGGAGGTACTTTTGCTACAGTTTTCTCTTTAATTAACTTTGCCATCTCTCTCTCCTCTCTCTCCCTCTCTCTCTCTCTCCTTTGTTTTGACTAAGTTCCATTCTAGGCGATGACGGTAGTCTTTACTTTTGGGATTGGAAGACCGGGTATAACTTTCAGCGGCTGCAAACAATGGTACAACCGGGCTCGCTGGACTGCGAGGCCGCAATTTACGCGTCCACTTTTGACCAGACAGGAACTCGCCTTATCACCACGGAAGCCGACAAAACCATCAAGATTTGGAAAGAGGATGAAACAGCGGTTTGTTCTTTCATCTCATCTCCTTTGCCTCCATCCTTCCCCTTTCTGATGTCTTTATTTGCTTTTGCAGACACCTGAGACGCATCCAGTGGATTGGCGGCCGTCCATCGCAGAGAAGCGGTGGTAAAGGAGGACATCTGCTGAATCAACTTAGAAAGAGTTATATTATACACACAAAGAGTTTATTACATTCAACTTATTCTGATTATCATCATACAACAAAAAAAAAGCCAACAAAAAAATCAAATGGACAAAAATAACAAATAACACAAAAAGGCCACATCAACTCAGATGGAGGACGTTGAGCGTGCGCCACTCATAATTCTTCAATGGAACTTTGATGGAAAGGACACCACTCGAATAAATCTGCTCGGTACGTGTCGTGTCCGCGTCTGGTGGAAGAGCCACCTCCACGTTGAAAGAACCAAGCGGCCGCTGCTTCATCATCACTGCTGCTCTGCCTTGTTGTTCTTCCTCTTCCTCCTCTTCCTCCTCTTCCTTTCTATCGTTTATGCTGCTGTTGCTAGGGAGGTGATGTGAATGATATGAAAACGCAGGCGGAGGCAGAGAGGAGGTTGCTTGCTGCTCATCTTCGCGCCCTCCTTTGTTTGTTTGCTGCTCTTCGTCTTGTCCTGCCCCATCTCTCAGTTGGGTTGCGTTGTTGGGGATAGCAGAAGCACAGAAAGGAGAGGAAGGAGAGGTGGTGGAGAAGAGGGTAGAAGTTAAAGATTTTCGTTCGCCCTTGATGACCAATTTGTTGCCATCCGTTTGCACAAGAAGGTCTCTATCAGGATAATGAATGCCGGGAATGTCCATCTCGATGAGATAGGCATCAGAAGCTTGCCAAATATCAGTCCTGATCCACTCCACATCACAACGGAGCCTCATATGACCGGCGTCTGACTTCAATGATGACCCAATTCGTTGATGTTGCGATGGGAGAGTGCGTTGTGTACCTAACGCTGTGCTGCAAAAGAAAGGAGAATCAGAGGATAAAGAGGAAGGTTCTGCTGCTCCCTGTTGAATAGTAGAATGATCGGCTTTACATTTCTGCAATGGTCAGGGAGAATAAAGAAATAACAGCAAGGTGTGAGCACGAAATAAAGGGCGATGTTTTGACGAGAATAAAGGCAACCAACTTTTGGCAAGGGAGCGTTCAGCGTGAGTTGTTGTTGCTGCTGTTGTTGAAGGAGTTTGATCTTTTTCTTTTTGCTGGTAGAGGGGAGAGTGGGAACTCCCTCCATAATTTGCTTCCGGTTCTCCTTGAACCACGCCACCTTTAAATCCAACTTATCTTTGGTCCAATGGACGTTACCGTCAACGCAGCAGGCTGCAAGCTTGGCCACGTAGTCGGGAAGGCTTTCCGTGGAAGAAGAAGAAGAAGAAGACGATGACGAAGAAGAAGACCAAGAAGAAGACGAAAGAGAAGAAGAACTTGAGTCCAAGCAGCAACCAAACCGGGTGCTGGGGTTGATGAGCTCCACGTTGAGGTAGACAGGCAAGCTGCCTTCTTTGGAGGAATTGGGCTTCCGGCGCTTGGCAGGCATGCCATCCTGGTTGAAGCGGGCTTTTGGGGGTCGGCCGGGTCCTCCTCTACGAGATCGCTCCATGAACTTTTCAGGATACTGCTGCTTCAGTGGCTCTAAGTCCTCATCGATCCAGGTATTGATCTTTCTGCCCAGGTAGTTGTCACGTAGGTGGTACTGCGGGTGGATCTTGCTGTAGTAGAGAGCCCACCAACGGTCCTTTATCTCCTTGTGGCCTGGCTTGATGGTCAACCATGTTTTGTAGGCGTATCGTGCTATTTCCTCCCTTTCCTTTAAACGCGGACATTCGGTGGTCTGGCCGCCTCCTTCTCCTGCTGTCCCTCCTTCGTTTTCTGCTTCTCCTGTCTTTGCTCTTTCTCCACCCCCTACTCCTGCCGGTGGTTCGTGATGGTGATGCTGAGGTTGGTATTGGTGTTGGAGATAAGGATGGTAGTCAGAAGGGGTTATGGTTGAGTGTGATGAGGGCTGTGAGGAGGGTGCTGGTCCTAACACCTCACATTCTCCCTCCGTTCCTATGGTTGTCATAGTTGAAGGGTGCATTTGAGGTGGTACTTGCTCTCCTTGTCCTTGTTGTGGTCGGTGGTGAGGGTGGTGTCGGGACTCTGCTGATTGAACAGTTTGGAGCTGATGATGCTGATGTTGAGAGTGATATTGCTGTTGCTGAAAGTGGTGGTTATGGTTGTTATGAGGAGGATGAAATCGGTGCGGGTGATGCTGATTGTCGAGGTGGCGTTCGTGGTCGGCTAACAACTCAAGCGCACTCAAGCTCCCGTTGTTGTCAATAGGCCGTGCGGGATGCTCCCTGCTGCCATAGCTAACACTATTGTTGCTGTTTGATGGGATTTCATGGTGTTGTGGTTGTGGTTGTGGTTGTGGTTGTTGCCCAGTTACTGCTGCAGTGTGCGATACCAGTGATTCTCCTGCTTGCAATTTCGCGTTGGTTGCATGTGTGCTTCTCTTTTCGGAGGTGGGAAGAGGAGCAGGTGCGCCAATCAAACTTTCTTCCAGGTGAAGGGTGGAATAGAAACTCATGGAGCTCTCCTCATGCTCTCCTTCTTCCAGTCCGTGTTCCTCGTCTCCATTTCTTTCTGGCTGCCGCTAAAGTGCAATGACGGAGTGAGAAGGAAGAGGAAGAGGAAGAGGAAGAGGAAGAGGAAGAGGAAGAGGAAGAGGAAGAGGAAGAGGAAGAGGAAGAGGAAGAGGAAGAGGAAGAGGAAGAGGAAGAGGAAGAGGAAGAGGAAGAGGAAGAGGAAGAGGAAGAGGAAGAGGAAGAGGAAGAGGAAGAGGAAGAGGAAGAGGAAGAGGAAGAGGAAGAGGAAGAGGAAGAGGAAGAGGAAGAGGAGCAAACGGAACGCACTAAGTGAGAGGGCTCGTCCAAGTAGTGCTGGTGGTGGTCCAGCGCAAGCATGATGTTGTTGGCGTCCTCCTCGGTGGAGGTGACCCCGGAGACCGCGGCAAGCCGCTCCTGCACGCTCGCTTCTCCTGAATCTTCTTCCATAGGTGGCAGCAAACGATAGATCACCTGCTCCGTCGAAGTTTGCCCAGCACCTTCTTCGTCGTCGTCGTTTTCTTCCTGGCCTTGCTCTGTCAGCACTGCGCGCAAGCTGCGGTGCTGCTCCTTGACGCCTCCGTGCCCGCGCCCTCCATCACCTTTGGAGTGTTTCTTCCCGCCGCTCAATAACATACAAAATAAATAAATAAATAAAATAAATCAAAAACAAGCAACACCACCACGCCCTCCGCAATGTAAACTGTTCTTCAAATATTTTGTAAGAAAAAAAAAGAAAACAAAAAAAGAAAAAAGAAAAAAAGAATAAAGAAAAAAAGAATAAAGAAAAAAGAAAAAAGAAAAGAAAGAAAACAAATAAAGAATAAGTAAAAAGTATTTTATGGTCTCTAAAAAAAAGAGAGAATGCGTTGTTTGCGTCTTAGGACGCCGTCTAAGTGCTGTCCGCGTCGCTGGAAGAAGCGTTGGAAGGGAGCAAGGTGGGCAACTTGGTGCCAGGCAGGTAGGTGCTCAGCTCTTTGCACAGAGAGTAGTAGCCCGCCTCCAGTTGCACCTGGAACTCGAGCTGGTCCGGCGCGATCAACATCTTGTTCATGTTGAGCGCAAACTGGCACAGCTTGATGAACTCTTGAAGGCTCTCCTTGAGGCTGCTCACGTGGGCAGCATCAAAGTTGCTTCCCCCGGCAAGGAAGGTTCGTGCGATCTCGATGGGGCCAGCATTGACCTGAACCAGCACGCTGCCTTGCAACACTTGTTGCAGCGTTTTGGTCGAAGGGGCGGCTACATCCAGTTCCATGCGAAGGGCCTCGCATCTGCCACGGATCAAGTCGATGGCGTTCTCGATGGGCGAGAGTATGATCTCCTCCTTGTTCAACACAGGAAGACGGCTTTTAACGTAGGGAAAGGCTTTCTTGGTGGTGAGAACGGTCTTGCGCTTGTATTGCTCGCCCATTTTATCGCTGTGGGCCTTGCCAGACTTGGTGAATGGAGTTTCAAACACAAAGCGATCTGATCATCGGCATTGAAGCGTTCATTAGTAAGTGCGAGTTTGGCAACAAAAGAGAGGATGGTTGGTCATACGCAGATTGAATTTCTTTTCCCACAGGCTAGTACGTTCCTCAGCGCCTTGATCAAAGTCCGGGCTTACAGAGACAACTTGGAAGTAACACACGTCTGGGTTCATTGTTTCCTTATTTACACTTATATTGGAGATGAGCTCCACGTTCTGGGCTCCATATTTCTTGGCGAATTGAGCCTGCATAGAATATAATAAAGTTGAAATTTGGGTCAGTAAAATGCTCTCTCTCTCTCTCTCTCTCTCTCTCTCGTCTCCCTCCTTTCCTCCTCTCATTGCATGTAACAGTGGATAGAACCTTAAGGGCATTTGAGAAATCGGCCAAGCGCATAGTCTCAGAGGCTTTGTAGATGTACTGCTTGCCATCAAACTCTCCCCATTTGGCCCCAAAGAAAGCCACACGATAAAAGTTACCGAAGAGACGATTATTAAACTTGGATAAAAAAGTTAGCAAACTCTGACTGGTGGCGATGAAAAGGGAGGAAGTACATACCGATTTCACCAACTCCTCACAAATTTGCTTGAGATCCTTGAAACACTCTCCTAACTGAAGGTAATCTCTATCTTTTTGGTTAATGGCAATGAGGAACTTGTAAATATCCAACACCAGCTCGTAGAGATAGGCCTAAGAAGACGAGAACAGTACGGTGAGTATGACAAATCGCTTAAGAAAATGATAGCGGAAATGAGTGATCGGAGGATGAATGCTTACGTTCTTTGCAATAGAAATAGCCTCTTTGAGGGTACGCTTTAAGCCAGCTTCAGAGAATGTCTTTGGATTGTACATACCCTCTTCACCCTTCAACAAGTGCAAAAAGTGTTAGCCCGATGAATGAAGGTAAAAAAAAAAATGATGAAATGCTTACGCCATCCTTAATGTTCTTTGGTAGACCTTGCTCAGTTTCCATATTAGGGGAAACCGGTTTGAAAGCGAGGTTACTGGTTGGTATGCCTTCGACAGGACCGTTTTCAAGAGTCAAGTACTCAGAGATGAGAGCAGCGATGTGGATTTTACACTGCACTGCCTCCGTCATGTTTCCTTGCTTCATTGTTTACGGTAGATGTTTGCACAGTATTGTTAGGAATGTAGCGTATATCAGGACGATGAGTCACCGGCGGAACGTACCTCCATATGAAAGGTGCAAAGGTTATCCAGCCAAGTCACCCGCAGATCAGGAGAATCAGCGTAGCCTGTGCTGACCTTGTAATAGAGGTCAGCTGTCATTTCAGGGTCATAGCGGTAGGCGTCCATCTTTTTGGAGTCCTCCACCACTTTGGTTAAGCGCATGCAAAGTTCTTCGACTTGGGTGGCCTGAGGTTTTCCAAATCGGGCATCAGCTGAGGCATTAGCCACGACAGCCTTTAAAGATCGTAATAGAGGACCATATTCCTGCACGAGTGGAGATAATGTGAGATCAACTACGACAGAAAGAACAAGCTGAAGCAGGCTAGCACGCAATCCACCTTTACAAGACCAGTCAAGCGAGATACTGCAATGGTACTCTGTAGTCTCATCCGGGCAAATGTTTTGGTTTCGCTAAAGTTTGTCTGAGGGAAAACATATTCGTAGAAAGTAAATGTGAGACGAGGCCGCAGAACGTAAACATAAGAAACGAAAAATGAAAAGAAAAAGGTAAGAGCTAGGACCTTGATGAGAAGGAAGAAAAGAGCAGCAGCTTGAGACCGAATAGCAGCATGAGCAAAGTTGCAATGGCGCAGAATTTCAAAGGAGAGATCGCTGCAGTAGACGGTGTTCTTCCAACGGAAGATGGCTTTTGAATGGGTGTGGATGAAGTAGCGAAGGGTTGAAAACATCGACAGCAAAAACGAAACAGAGCGCTTTCCTTGTAGCAGCAAGATTAGCACCGGGAACATATTTTCCATAAGTTCACCGCTATTATCAGTGCCGCCTGCCCCTCCCTGAAGCTCCCTAGCAAAGTCCTCCATGAATTCTTCCAGCACATCCAAGGTGCTAAAGCCCACTTCCTGCTGCAAAAGTGGAGAACCGCGGAAGGACTCCACAGCCTTGGAAAGTATAAGGAAGAAAGCTTTGAGGCTGCGCAGAGCCTCCTTCTTCCACCATACTCTTAGGAGGAGTTTATGGTTGCAGTTTCGCAGGATCCACATGAAGCATATTAACCAATCCTGTTGCTCGTCCTCATCCATGCTTTCAATGGTGTGCACCTTGTCCAATACCATCACAATAAAGGGGAAGTAGAGCGTGGCCACACGCTGCTTTTTCTGTTGAGAAGCATATCGCGGGTCGCTGTCGTGTTTCCAGAGCAAATTTCTGAGAGTAGTAATTCCCTGTCAAGCAGTAGTACAGTCACGCCACTGTCAGCAAATGTTCACAGCCAAACAAGAAGAAGAAACAAGAAGAGAAAAGAAACAAAACAAAGCCAAAATAAACTTACACGCAAGCGAGTAATTTTATCCTTCGTAAGGCAACTACAGACTTCATTAAGAAGCAAACCGGCAATGGGATGATTTCGCCTGTATTTGAAAAAAACAAAAACGCATTGGAAAACTTGGTGTATATGTAACGTCAAACAAAAGCTACATACCAAAAGTCTTCCTGGATGGTCGGCACAGAGCTTATCGATGTTTCCAACGGCAAGTTGAGCGGGACGTAGTGTTCGTAGTCACAAATAGTGCGAAGGAACAAAAACTTGTACGTGACCAGGATAGGAGAATCATTATTGGGACAAATTCCAGTGACCCAGTCATGCACCAGCTCGAAAACAAAACCTCGATCCATAATGTTGAAAAGATCCATGGTGAAGAGTGCGGCGTTGTGGTTGATATCAGCAGCGGCGGAGGCGCTGGGTCCTGTTAGGTTGCGGATGTCCGCTCGCAGGCTGCGCAGCAGCTTCTTTAATAGCTTGTGGAATTCGGGGCTAAAGCGTGAGGGTCGAGTTGCATCGTCCTGCAGTTGGTTGGTTCTGTGAAGATAGAGAGCCATTGACTTGAATACACTTTCAAAAAAGAACCAAGAAAATTTCCCAAGGTGTGGGAGGCAGGCATCCTTATTCAATGAGAGGAGGGGATAAGCAATGTCAGTTGATCGTAAGTTGAACAACTTAGGAAGAGTGGATGAGAGTACCTTGGCTTGTAATGCCGATATCCATTGCCTGCAAATTTCTTGGTGAAGCGAGTTTTCTCTGTGGTTTGCTCCTCCGTCAAACAAAAGGTACAAGTAGGACATAAGCTGCGGATTGCGTGCGGTCTTGCCACTGGAAGAAGTAAGAACATCCACACTGATGGCATTACGATGGCAAAAAGGGTCAGAAACGTTTGAAACAAAAGAAACACAACCAAAGCATACCTGCTAAGAACACTGCAAATGGTGGTAAATGCATGCCTGGCAGCGAGCTCTGACTTGTAACACATAACCGCGAATAATTGGTCCAGCAGGACCGGGAAAAACCGTGCCTTGGCCATGTCGCTCGATAGCTTTAACCCTTCTATTGCCTTTTTATCAACACGCAAAAGAAAGAGGAAGAGAGAGAGGAAGGAGTAAGAAAAACAAAAGAGCGAAGGAAGCGAGAAGCAGAGAGAATAATAGATGAAAGAGGAGAGAACTTACGTTGCAAAGTTCGGGTCCATCCTTGCCTTCTGAGTATACCTCAAAGAAGTTTTGCAGATGGGGGTCTTGTGAATAGATGGTGGAGATAAGCCGAGTACGGAAGTTGAACAAAGGTTTTGCGTTATCCAGCCACTATTGAGAAGTGCATTTGTGAGGGGGGTCTAACAAGAACATTCGCTACAAAGATACGCCATACCTTTAGATGCTCAGAGGCGCGCACAGAATTATAGGATGAGGGAAGAGAGGTAGCGATTGGGATCTTCCATTCTTGGTCATCAAGAAGCCTGTAGGGGGTATTTTTACCGTAAGACTAACCATGCACACTAATTTGATTGGAGAATTACATACTTGGGTCCTTGGAGTAGGGGCAAGATGGCATAACCACAGGGAGTTTGTGTTGTGTTCTTAGGTCTTACGCCAATGTGATAAAATGTGAAGAATAGATGCATATTGGGCGTAAGGACGCTTGGCAACTTCAGTTTTACCTCATTGTAGAATACGGGCTTTTTGTTGTGGTATGTACAAGGAGAGAGACTGTTGTCCATAAAGCGAGGTCGGTGTGACGTGCCATAGACTACCTATCATTATTTATAATTTTGCCAGAAAGGAGGATGTAAGACGGCAACAGCAAACCAAATGTGGTGGACAATACATACCGGCATACCAGGTCCTTTGGGATCGGTATCATGTTCCTTTAGTTGGACACAAACGGAAATATTACGGCTGCTGGTTTCCTTGTTCTTGGTAAGATTAGCAAGTTCAGGGTAGATGTACAGATGGTTCACGTATGCCAGATTAGGCTCAGGCTTTAATATCACTTCTGACAAGGTCGGAGGGGTGAATTCTTGCATTTCTCTTACGATTGGCTGATTCAGAAATAGCAAGCCCATTATATCAGACAATCATATCAAAAGAGAAGATGAAATGCAACAAGTGCGATTTGTACCTCTCCATTGGAAGCGATTGGGATAACTGGCAAAAGAGAAGGATCCAGGCGCCCTGGTAACTCGTTTTTATCCTCTACGAGAGACACGTCTATGGTACACTTGCCTGGAATAGGTTTGCTTGTGGGCTGGATCCAGAGAGAGAGAGAGAGAGAGAGAGAGAGGAGAGGAGAGGAGAGGAGAGGAGAGGGGAGGAGAGGAGAGGAGAGGAGAGGAGAGGAGGAGAGGAGAGGAGAGGAGAGGAGAGGAGAGGAGAGGAGAGGAGAGGAGGAGAGGGAGAGGAGAGGAGAGGAGAGGAGGAGAGGGAGAGGAGAGAGGAGAGGAGAGAGAGAGAGAGAGGGGGGGAGGGGAGGGAGAGAACAGCATCAGCAGCAACAAAGTTAATCCATAATATAGAGAGCGACAGACCAAGCAACTGTTGATACACACCTTGCCTTCTTTTTCAGTCTTCTTGATAAGCTCACAAAGCCGTTCGTCATTGTGATCGGAACGGGCACGTATGAGATCACGAAAAGTAGTGTCTGTGCCAAGTACCAACTGACCAGACTCATCAAATACACGAAGCGCCGCCCAGGCAAAGGGTTGCGTGTGCTCACCTAGTCTTTCGCAGACGGCTTCTAAGTCCTTTGTGATGCGTGTTCGCTCTTTTACCTTTAACTAATAGACAAGAACATAATTAGATTAGAGCAAGCACACTCACTTGGATAGCATAGAGGATACGCACACTCGAGTGTTTGAAGTATGGCTCACAACAATCATCGACGTCTCCTTGCATCACTTTCTCTAAACGCAACACTAGATAAACATTGGGGTTAGCGTAGCTGGCACGAAATATGGCAGCACGAGCGCAGGTCTCAGGGCTGGGTTGTTCTCCAGGCGGCTGCAATTTTTTGAACGTCATCAGTGTTACAAGAGAGATCGGATAAAAATGTGAGAATTAAGCAAAGAGCAAACCAAGCGTCCAGATGGGCTCAATAAACTCAGAATGCTTGGACTGTTCAAATTAAAATGGAATGACTCGGAGAGACGCTGCTTTGTCTGCACATCAAAGAGCATTAAGGAAGCAAAGAACGGCTCAATCTCTCCCAGAGCAAACGACAGTTCCTTGCAAACCACCAACAATTCAGTAGCCCTACAGCCGCCGAAGAACCATGTGAACAGACAATAAAAACAAGATAGATAAACAGAGAGCAAAGAAAAAGAAGAAAGAAGGTAACAGCAATAAAAAGGAGAAGAATGAAGACCTGCGAGGAGGAAAGGGTTTTCCAAGAGTACGAGGGTCAGACAGCCCTTCTTGTTCCTTACGAAGGGGTGAAAAGGGAACAAAGACATCAATGCGATTTTGTTGCTATATGAAAAGAAAGGTTAGTTTTTACCCTTCAGAGAAGGGAGAGAGGTGAAAGGAGAGGAGAGAGCAGAGAGTAGAGAGCAGTACCCTCGTGGCCGTTTCTTTTTGACGAATCTCTGGGAAGGGTGGCTTTAACAGTTCGGGATCAAGGTCAGAAGCCGAGCTGGCAGAAGTGGAAGACTCTAAAGGGTTTTCTTCGGGAGGGAGGTCTCCGGGAGTGGGCGCTGGAGGCCGTGCTTTGCCTCCAAAGTGTTCATAATTTCGGCGTAGAGTGATCAAGTCCCTTGTGAACACATTCAAGCTGTCTCTTACGTAGCCTTTCAGGTCGCTCTGCTCCACCTCCTCCTGCAATGTAGCATCAGTTGTGAGAAGACAAAAGATATAGAACAAAAAAAAACATGAGAGAACGAACCGTAACCGAGCAGACGTGGGTACGAAAAGTTCGTTTGTGCTGCTCAAGGGCGATGTTGTCTGAAGGAAAGAGCATAAGATCTTTGTGTGGGTCCTGCTGCACGGCTCTCTCTTTAAGACGGTCCTCATAGGGGAAGGAATGCTTTTTGTCCTTTTTGTTCTTCTTCTTCTGTTTCTTTGTTGAAGACGAGCTGGACAGAGAGGAGCGAGAGGAAGAGGCCGAGGAGGTGGAGCCCATCAAATGTGAGTACTGGTGGCTGCTGTCCAACGGGGAGGAGGCCGGTGAGGTCGGCGTGGAGGCCGCTCCGAACGAAGGAGAAGAAGAGGGAGAAGAAGGAGCAGAGCCAAAGCCTCCGCCACGGACAGGGCTTACGGGTTGTGCCTGTGCTGCCGTCGCCACGTGTTCCTTTTCCTTCTCTTTGTAGGCCGCAACGGCAGGCGCGGCTGCTGCGGTGGGAGAAATCGGTGCTGCCTGAGGGCGTGGTTGAGCGGGTGGCTCCTCCTCTCGGGGAGGCAACGGCGGTGGCGGCCCCGGTTCCACAACGGCCGAGACACGTGCCGTTGTTGTATTAACGGATACTGCTGCTGGTTGTGGTTGCGGTTGCGGTGGAGCATGTTGTGGTTGTTGTTGGTGAGGGGTGTGGTGAGTGGGAGAGGTCGGCCCTGTAGTAATATTATTTTGGTGTTGTGGGGGTAGGCTCCTGCTGCCGGCAAAACCACCGCCAGCAGCAGGGGTGAAACGAGGAGGCGCTACGGCGCCAACGCGAGAGGAGGAAGAGGAGGGGCTCCCTGCGGAGCGCCCTCCCGGCACGAAACGTGGTGGCTCCATTTTTTTTGTTTCTTTTTAATTGTGTTGGAGCACAACACAATAATATTCAAAAAAAAAAAACTCTCGCTGGTCTCCTCTTGCCCTTACAGCTTTACGAGTCTGTCAAACAGGTGGTTGAAGAGGAAGGGCAGGATACTTAGGCAGGAGGAGGAGTTGAAGGAGAAAGCCAAAGGATAACGTGGAGGAGAACAAGAAGTAGCGGCAGGCGGTAGGGAGGCTACAGCTGCTGCTGCTGCGGTGGTCAAACTTTTCGCTCCTCCCTTATTTTTTTGTTGTCGTTGCTTTTTTGTCGATTTCGGGTCGACAATAATAATGTTATTCCTTCTCAATCGTTCGTGTCGTCATGGTTCATTATTCATGACGACGCGGAATCCTTGGGTGAAAGAAACGAAAAGGAAAAAGAAAACAGGAGAGAGAAGGGGGTGAGCGTGCATCATGGTACGATTTTTTTCTTTTGGGGTTTTGGGGGGGGAGGGGTTGGTTGTTCAACAGAAGAAAAAGCCCTTGACTAACAAATTGTGGTGGTGTCAACGCAGGCAGGTCACACGGCCTTCAACTCGGTTTCGTTGGTGGACCGCCTTCCCCTTAAAATAGAATGCCTTGATATATGGGGTTTGTTCTCTTCCGTGCTCTCTCTATCGCTCTCCTCCTTCTTCTTGTTTTTCCCTCCTTCTCTCGTTTACCGAAAGAAGTGAGTTCTTTTTCGCTTGATCTGATTTTTTTTTTTTTACTTTACATCAAAACAGGGGACCGCATCATCGTGGGAACGACGGAGGGAGTGTTGCTTGTCTACGAAGTGGTGGAGAAGAAAGAGGAAGGCAAGACCCCTTATTTCATGAAGCTCATAGACGACCACAAAGAGTTCAGCAAAAAACCCATCAAGCAGCTGGAAGTTATCGAGGAATTGAAGCTCTTGATCAGCCTTACAGGTAGCCCCCTCCTGCCAATACCCTGTTTCCTCACAACATTAAAAAACAAACCAAACCAAACCAAACCAAACCAAACCAAACCAAACCAAACCAAACCAAACCAAACCGATGTCTCACCTCCTTTTTCTTTTGTGTTGCTGTTGCAGACAAAGTGCAAGTCAATGTTTTGGGAAGCTTCAGTCCGCATTCTGTGCTGGCCAAAACGAAGGGAGCAAACATGTTCGCAATAGACCTTGTTCCCAGCACTCTCTCCCTTCGTCTCTGCGTGGCAGTCAAGAGAAAGCTGTTGCTCTACGAGTGGGACGGCAAGCAATTCAACGAATACAAGGTAACATTCAAGTTTAGTTATTTTCATTGCCATTTTTATCTGTGACACCGACACCATCCCTGCGACTATGTATGCTAGGAACTGAGTTTGCCAGACCATGTAAAGACAGTGGTGTGGTGCGACTACAATCTGTGCGTAGGCTACAAGCGTGACTACAACCTGATAAACGTGCGGACGGGAGCCACCAAAGACCTGTTCTCGCCCGGCAAAGCAAACCATCCCATCATTACCTCACTTCCCAACAAACAGCTCATCCTCGCCAAAGACAACATCGGCATCTTCATAGACTACGAGGGTACCCCTACCCGCAAATTTGGTCTCAGTTGGAGCGAGAATCCTATCACCATCGACTATTCCTTCCCGTATGTGCTGGCTCTGCTGCCTCGCTATCTCGAAGTTAGAGCCATGTCCGGCACTCAAACCCTTGTACAGACGCTCAGCCTCCGTAACGCTCGTCTCATGAAGGTCAAGAATAGGAACATTTACGTTGCCTCCCAAAGTCACATATGGCGGCTGTTGCCAGTGCCTATCATGGATCAAGTGGACCAGTTAGTACGAGAGAAGGAATATGAGGAAGCTCTTAATCTATGCGAAAGCCTTACCGACTTTGATGAGAAAGCAAAGGTACCGCGTGATCCTCTTCTTGTGCATCCTTTTCCTTTCTACTTACCTATGAGCTCTTTGTTTTTCTCTCTCTCACTCACAGTCCGAAAAGCTGCGCTCCATTCGCAAACTATTTTCTTACCACTTGTTCTGCCAAGGGCACTACGAGCACGCCATGGAGTATTTCTTTCAATTGGAAACAGATCCGCTAGAGGTCATTGGCCTCTATCCCAACCTGCTACCCAAAGGCATGCGCGAGAAGTATGAACAAAGCTATCCCATGGACATTCCTGTCTTAGGTTCTCTCTCTCTCTCTCTCTCTCTCGTTCTTTTTCCTTCATATCACTTAACTTATTCTTCTATTGAAAAACGCTACTCTGCAGTGGGTGCCTCTCTAGAAAAGGCACTTGCCGCTTTGATTAACTATCTTACACAGATAAGACCTTCAGCAACAGCATCAGGCAACAGTTCTGGTGCTGCCAGCAGCAGCACCAACCCTGACACTGAAGAATACAGCACTGTGACAGACTTGCCAACAATCATTGACACAGCCTTGTTGAAAGCCTACATCAAAACCGACAACATGGACCTATCAACACTTTTGATGGTGCCCAACCAGTGTCACGTTAAAGAATGTGAGAAGGTTCTACACAACTACACGAAGTACTCTCATCTTGTTCTCCTTTATAAAGGAAAGGAGCTCCACGGGAAAGCGCTTTCTCTGTTGGCCAAGTACGTTTACCTTCTTGGTTGAATAATCAGCTCTATGGGATTTTTTTATAATAGTTACCTAATCTTTATTATGTTTCAGATTGGGACAAGGTCCCCGCCAGGGCAATCCGTTGCACGGAACGAGCGAGACTATCAAGTATTTGCGAGACTTAGATCCGAATCACCTTGCCCTCGTCCTTGAGTTTTCCAAGTGGGTGCTGCAAACAACGCCGAGGGAAGGCTTGGCCGTACGTAGTGCTACTATTTCTTTGACTAACCTTTGTTGACAAACCTTTTAACATCCTCGTGTAATGTTGAATATGTTGCAGATATTCACGGACCGCAGCCCCGACAAAATGCTGCCACCAGATAAGGTGTTAGCCCACATTGCGCCTATAGCGCCTTCGTTGGTGGTGCCCTATTTGGAGTTTATTATAAATGAAAGGGATGAAAAAGGAGCCACCTTCCACAACGAGCTCATTTTCCACTACTTGCGTACTGTCTTGCAGTTGAAGGACGATGCTACCTATAAGCGACAAACTGGAGGTTTGCTATTCTTTTCTGTCAGTGATTGTGGATATATGTTATGGGCACGCGCTGAGCGAGCACTAACCGACTTGTTCATCTCCCTCAATCGTTTGCTTGTGCCATGAACCTCACAGGACTAATTCCAGCTGGGACAGAGCCCGGCTTGTTGGGTGAGACTCGGAGGAAGTTGATCGGTTTTCTTAATTTCTCTGTTTATTACAATCCCGAGAAGATGTTATCGCGCTTTCCGTTTAACGGTATGCTTCTTTTCACTGCCCTCATTTCACTTTGGTTTTTGAAAATAATTGATGGTGAACCAGATCTTTTTGAGGAACGGGCGATTTTGTTGAGCAGGATACAACAACATCAGCAAGCGCTTGGTATTTATGTGTATAAACTAAAGAATCCAATGCTGGCGGAGCAATATTGTGTGAAGCACTACAACCCTGAGTCAGAAGAATCACGCGACGTCTTCCTTTCCTTGTTGCAAGTTTACTTGCGACCACCACCAGAGGAAACCGTACAACTGGCGCCCGCATTGGCTCTCCTCAACAAATACTACCACTCCATCGATGCACCAAAGGCTCTGGAGCTCCTCCCTCCGAGCTGCTCCATAAAGCAACTTGCGCCTTTCTTCCTCAACGTTATCCGAGATTGTACAAAGCGTCGTCGCGATAAGCTAGTTACTCAGAATTTGCTTAAGTTGGAAAAACTGCAGGTTGGCTCCTTCACTCTGCCATTGCCATTGTTAGCTTTACGGAATTCTTAAGTTTAAACCATCTATCCCAAAGGTCAATGATGAACTCATTCATGCCAAGAGTGCTCACGTCATTAAAGTCACAGAAGAACGGACGTGTCCTGTGTGCCACAAACGACTCGGCCTTAGGTAAATCTCTCCCTCTCCACCAATTAACTTTCCTGCAGCGCCACAAACTCACCAACCAATGAACCATTCTGCAGCGCCTTTGCTCGGTATCCTAACAATGTGGTGGTGCACTACAACTGCTGCAAAGATCGTCACGTTTGCCCTGTCACCGGTATCCTCTCTCTCTCTCTCTCTCTCTCTCTCTCTCTCTCTCTCTCTCTCCTCATTGCTTGCTGACAATGTTTGATGTCTAGGCACACGCTTCAAGAAAGGACCTTTCCTAAGTTAAGGCCAAAACCAAATATAATTTTGTTTGAGCCTTTTTTTGATTCCTCAAATGGTATCCACGAGCCAACGTTCCAACTCTTGCAAGTGCGCCTCCAACGCATCACCCTCCGCACAAACTGCTTTTGTTTGTTGAATAGCCTCCGCCACGCCCTCTTTACTGTACCTTTTGCCTGACAGGAACAACAATAAATAATGAAAATTACCGAAGTAAAAATGAAGGAGAAGCAAAGTTTTGCCAAAAAGTACCAGGCAGAGCGCGCTCAAAGATGGTTATCATTTGCGGGTAGAGTGAGTCACTGAAGACCTTTGCCTTGCTAATAACTCCACCACTGCTGTCAATGTGAATGTCCTACCGTTATTGGTCATTGGTTGGTTGGTTCAGCAAGAACGGAATGGAGAGACGAATTGAGATAAAACCAATATACCATGTTACCCCAATCAAAACGGTGCTCCATGTGGTGCTCAAAGTTTGGGGTTTCTCCTAGTTAAGATGTATTAGCATTGTGAGGGCAACAAGAGAGATAGCAAAAGAAAGAGAAGAGAACCAAAACGCCAGTTCCAATCCTTGAGTTGCTCATAGTATGCATTGAGAGAGGGGATGGTCCTGAGTTTATCAAAGTCTAGGTACTCCACCTTTTCATCACAGAATAGTGATGGGGAAGGAGTTTACCAGCGGTTAGCTATCATCATGGCACAGGCTGCACAATAAATAGAATAACGTATTGTACCTCGCACTCGGCATTGTACGTGGTGAAGAACTGTTTGATGAGTGCTTGGGAGATAGTCTCGTGAGAAATGTTTGGGTTGAGCGTGCTTAAGTTTCTAACTCTTGCTTTGACGCTGCTCACTCCTTTGCTCTGCAAAAGGGGAGAAGGGTTTGGTGAGAATGTTGAGTTTCAGAAGAAGGCATTGGAAGGCTACTACCATCAGCTTAGCTTTATCTGGATTTAAGTACTGTGCCAAAGCTTCTAAATCCACGTTCAGTAACAGTGTGCCATGATGTAATGCTCTCTCTCCACTGACCTTGTATGCTGACCCTGAGATCTGATAACAACAACAGACAAAAAGAACGTGTTCAGTCATCTATTCCTATTCTCTTGTCGCTTCTCGCTTCTCTCTATATTTGCTCTCCCTTTTGTTTCTTCTTCTTCTTGTTCTTCTTCTTCTTCTTGTTCTTCTTCTTCTTCTTGTTCTTCTTCTTCTTGTTCTTCTTGTTCTTCTTGTTCTTCTTCTTCTTCTTCTTCTTCTTCTTCTTCTTCTTCTTCTTCTTCTTCTTCTTCTCTCTCTCTCCTCTCTCTCGACGATCAATGGCTGAAACCTTTTGGCCTTCCACAAGGATATCGTTGCGGCCGGAGGCTGTGGCCTTAATGCCAAAACTCTCAGCAAGGGCGTTGATGATGATGTTGGTATTCCTGGCTTTGTCAAAGTGAGCACGAGGAGAAAGGAACGTGAAGCAGGAGTTGCCAAGGTCCTGATAAACCGCTCCTCCGCCAGAGTGCCGTCGAGCCAACACCACTCCCTCTTTTGGCCGTTGGCGAAGAAGCAGCAAACGTGTTAGCCATGAAAGAAGAGAACTAGAGAAGCAGAGAGAGAACTGACCTTTCTCCATGTTTTGGAGGTGGCATTCCTTGAAGGGGTTCTGGTGTTTGCCGATCACCACGGTGGGAGAGTTGCGCCAAAGGTACAGCGTTTGTTTGGAGAGGTCACCCTCCCTGAATATCCACTCTTTTAAACCAAACAAAAGGTTGCATACGTTAGAAGCAAACCCACCGGCTAACAGAAGAAGAGCAAGGAGCAGAACCTTCTGTGGCCAGGTTGAACAGAGGATCGTTTGTTTGTGCGGCATACACCATTACCTGGGAACCCCGCCCTGCGCTCGTTCCAAGGAGCCGGCGAGCAGCAGCCTTTCCAACGGCATTGCCCGAAGAGCGGCTCCACAAGGAGACGCCGCTGTTGGCGGCGAGCAGCCCACCCCCTGCACCATAACACCTTCTCATCGCTGTTTTTCTCTTATGGCTTTTCTTTTGCGTTGCGAGGAGAAAAAAAGAGATAAGAAAGAAGTCTGCCGTTTATTTTGTGTTGGAAGGAAGGGAAGCAAAGAAGCAGAGAGAGGAGGGCTGATATCAATAGACACCCAGAAAGTAGGAGAATATGATTTGGAGGAGGGCTATGCTTAGCAGGAAGTAGTTGCGGCGGTTGGAGGGCAGCCCCACACCTCCGTCCATATCGGCCGGCTGATCGGGCAGCACTAGCAATCGCAGAGTCTTTACCTGTTGATGCAAATGGTGGTCAATACACTCTTGTCGCTGCACCAACAACACAGAGAGAGAAAGATAGAGAGAAGCAGGAAGAGAAAGGAAAGGGAAAGGGAAAGAGAAGGAGAAGGAGAAGAAGAAGGAGAAGGAGAAGGAGAAGGAGAAGGAGAAGGAGAAGGAGAAGGAGAAAGAGAAAGAGAAAGAGAAAGAGAAAGAGAAAGAGAAAGAGAAAGAGAAAGAGAAAGAGAAAGAGAAACGACGAAAAGAGCCTGAGGAGTACCATGAAGGTGGCCATGAAAAAGCCGGTGAGTAACATCGTGGCATAGTAAACATAGGGGCCACCAAGTAGACCTGCCAAGTGATTCACACAGAGACTTTTTTGTAATAAAGCGTTTAGGTCATTAAGTTGGGCTAGTGCGGGAGGGAGAAAGCAGCAGGGGGATTTACCCAACAAAAATGTAACCACCAAAACTGAAAAAGTCAAAGACAGAGGCATCAATGGAGTTGAGCAGATAGAAGCCAAACTTAAGCAGCACCACCTCGATGCAAAGAGAAATGAAGCCTTTGCTGAATGCCATGCCCAGTACCTCTGGTGTAAATCTTGTTTTGGACCAGGTCAAAATGTTGAATTATGGTGGGTGAGAGAGAGAGAGAGAGAGAGAGAGAGAGAGAGAGAGAGAGAGAGAGAGAGAGAGAGCAAGGGAGAAGAAGAAGAAGAAGAGGAAGAAGAAGAAGAATAAGAGGAGATACGCACGAGCCTCGAGTACCAAGAATAAAGCCAGCAATGAGGATGTAGGTGACAAAGGCCATAAGTGGGAGATAAAGGTCAGGGGCGTTGAGGTCATCTTTGGGGGGCGGGTAGACTTCCTGTCCTTCTTGTGTTCGCACCACTCGTCGCTTCCATGACTATGATGAAGAAGAAGGAACCCAAGGCCAGAAACAAAAAGAAAAACAGAATGTGAGCGAGAAGAACCACAAGCAAGGAAAAAGCACAAACCTTGTGCAAGACAGGGCATAGAAGCAGCCTGATTTTGTTGAGGACGTAAGAGTTGTTGACGTTGAAGTAGTACTTGAGGTTGGTGGAGGACAGCCAGCGGCTCAACTGAAGCAGGGCGAGGGAACGAGATTTTAGAGAAGGTAAGAAGAGGGGAGGCAGCGCTGAAGGGAGGGAGGGAAAATGACGTACAGTGCCTTCGAACTCATCCTTGGCGGTGCCCATCCACCTGCGCCCAACGTCGATGCCAATCCTGGTCATGTGGCTGTCCGCTACGCTGCTGAAGAACTCGTTGGAGCTGAGGTCTTCAAAGAGGCGAGTGCCACCTGCAGCACCGTCTCTCTGAGGAACGGAGGCGTTGAGGTTGTTGTTGGAGGAGGAGGGGGCCATCGTTGGCGCCATGGTGGAGGGAGGGGAAGCAAAGCCCCCAGCGGAGGGCCTCCATGGCTGCTCCTGCTCTGGCTGGTAGGTGAACATGGGTTGCTGTTGCTGCTGCCTGGCAAACATGGGTTGCTGTGGTCCTCCATAGGCAACGCCAGTGCTTCCAGGGGGTGAGCGATAACCGTCCCCGTTCATCTTGGCTTGTTTGTTGGGTGGTTGGTTGGGTGGGTGGTCGCTCTCTTCTGTGCCGCTACTCTTTTCTTTGTGGGGAGGCGCCACGTAACTCACCAACTGATCGATCTGAATGACGTGTGTTAATCTGATTTTTGCATGTCGTCACGACCCAGGTATGCCACTTCACGTCCTGATCGATCAATCTAAGTGACGTGTGTTTTCCCGATTAATACATGTCGTCACGATAGAGTAATTAATAAGGGAAATAAAAAGAAAGTCCAATCGGTCAAAAAAAAGAGTAGCAGCGCAAAAAAGAAGGAGAAGCATGCAGGAACCCACCGAGCTCAAACCCCCTCACAGCACGGTGACTGCCGCTTCTGCGGTTGTGCAAATGCAAAAGGGGGCCACCCTCTTGAAATGCGGACACAGAGGCAACCCGCACTTCAGGTGACCTTTGAAACAGCTTGTTTTTTTTTTAAAAAAACCAAAATATTGGGCTTACGCATTTACCAACATCAAACCACAAATAAAACAGAACGTTTGTTTTGAGCGAGGATATGAAGACGTTGAGTTGGACCAGCCCTAAGAAACCCTCTGCCAAGTCAACAGGTTGTTCCACCTTTTTGTTTCGTTGTTGTTGGGGTCGTCGCTCTTTATTTTACTGATCGTCGGTGGTCTCATCAGTGAGCCTCGCCGATGTCACCGAACTGAAGTTAGGACAGAAAACCAAGGTAGGTTGGCCCTCTATTGCAACAACCTCTTTGTTTTCTACTTGCCTAGCACTCATTTTCAACAGATCTTCAAAAGCAATTATCGGCCCGAGTATGAGCGGCTCGCCTTCTCGTTGGTTTACGGTGGCGGCAAAACCCTCGATATTGTATGTACTTCCCTCGTCCTCTTCTCCTCTCAGCTCTTCTTCTCTTCTCCTTCTCCTCTACTTCCTCTCTCCTCCTTTTTCTTCTCAGCTCTTCTCTTATTCTGTGTGCATCTGCTACAGGTGTGCAAGAACAAAACTGAGTTTGAAGTGTGGGTAATGGGTCTTAAATCCTTGACCGTAGAGGTAGGTTGCTCATTTTCCATATGGTTGCATAATGTAAGTTTGTACTGACGAAGCCTGACACTGTTCAGCCCATCGATCTGAGAGAGGCGAAGGCAACACCTGTTCACGAGGGCTCTGCTCAAGTCGAAGAAACCGTCACAGTGGTTTTCAAAGGAAAGAAAACCATTGTAAAGAGAAGAGAGGACAGCAACGATGTCTACAGCTTTGGACAAGGAGTCAATGGTCGCTTGGGTCACGGTGACGAGTATGACCAATCTCTGCCGAAAGTGATAGAAACACTATTGGGAAGAGACATACGAGGCGTATCATGTGGTCAAGCCCACACCGTTGCGTGGAATGGTATCTATATTACTCCTTTTTAAAGAAACAAACGCGTCTCTCACATACACATTCACGCTTCCACCTTGAAGCCGAAGGTGAGGCGTTTTCTTGGGGAGCTGGCAGCAATGGCAGGCTTGGGCATGGCCACGAAAGAGATCGCTTTACTCCTTTGTTTATAGAAGGTCTTAGTGGAAGGCATGTCATCCAAGTGGCTTGTGGAGAAAACCACTCCGTTGCCCTCACAGGTTCTTTGCTTCCCTCCAAATAGTTGTACCAACCCTGTTATCTCCTTTGAGATGCTCATATTTTTGGTTGTAGCGAGTGGACAAGTGTATGCCTGGGGAATGGGAGCAGACGGACGGCTTGGTTTTGGAGACGAGGAAACCGTCCTTACTCCTTTCGAAGTAAACGCGTTGGAAGGATTGCAAGTAGTCTATGTAGCTTGTGGCCGTGCAACCACTGCAGCTGTAACCAGTAATTGCCCTTCTTTTTCTTTTTCTTTTTCTTTTTCTTTTTCTTTTTTCACATGACGCTCTTTACTTATTTTTAACTACAGGTGAGGGCCATCTTTATATGTGGGGAAGAAATGAGAATGGAGCGCTTGGTATAGAGGATACTGCCGTCCAGCTTACCCCTGTTAGGATAGATGTCGATGGGCAAAAGGTATCCAGAGTGCAGTGTGCGGCCACCTACACTGCAGCCATTACAGGTATGGCCAATTTTTTCTATTATGTGCCGTTGTTTGCCTGTGGACACTTATTGACGATCGATTCTAGAGCGAGGGCAGGTTTATACCTGGGGAGACGGTACAAATGGAGTCCTAGGGCATGGTGACGAATCAGATGTGTTGAAGCCAACGAAAGTGAGAGCCCTAGAGGGCGTAACTATCGTGCGGATAGCAACAGGGGGAAGCCATATGATTGCTTTGGGGACTGGAGGAAAAATCTACACATGGGGAGAGGGCTCTCGTGGCCAGTTGGGCAAAGGAAAGAGTGTGCAGCAGTCGAGTGCGCCTTTGCTTGTGGACGCTCCTTTCCAAGACCTGGCCGGCGATGAGGTGATCCAAATAGCTGCTGGTGCAGCAAGCAGCGTTGCACTAACCAAGGATGGTCTGCTCTTTTCTTGGGGTCATGGGGCGAACGGCCGTTTGGGGCATGGGCATGAGAGCGACATCTATGTGCCAACCGTGGTGGAGGCCATGAGCAGGAAGAAAGTTAGAGAAATCGCATGCGGGGGCTCTCACTGCACCGCCATGATTTTGCACGGGTGGGTGCCTGATGAGGAGTCCGAGCAATGCATGGCCTGCAAAACTGCCTTCACGGTAATAAGACGACGTCATCACTGCAGGTTGGTCCCTCCTTTCTGCTTCTTGTTGCTGTCCTTCGCTAAACAGGCGCTCACTTGCTATCTTTTATTTATTTTTTTTTTTAAAAAAAACAGGAATTGTGGAGGTATCTTTTGTGGCAGCTGTTCTAACAAGAAGTACGCGTTGTTGAAGGCGGGCTTCACCGGGACCGTTCGCGTCTGTGATAAGTGCTACACCTCGCTCTCTTCATCCAACTAAAAAATGCATCCTCCTCCTCCTCCTCCGCCAACAACAACAACAACAACGAGCTGCATTGGATGGTGGCAAAAACTGTATTACTTCCCCTTTTTTTTTAAAAAAAAATTGCATAAAGGAAAAAATGAGGGTTAGGGTTAACCCTTGAATTTTAAGGAGGGTACTAGGGTTAGCCATCCTCCTTATTCCGTTTTCCATTTTTCTTTCCATTTTTTTTTTGTTGTTGAAACGAAAAACAAAAAAACCACAAACATGAAAAAGGGAGTGTTCTCTGCTACAGGCTTTGCTGCTCGTTCTTCTCCTTTGGCCTCCTTGGCGGTACGTCTTTTCCCTAGCCAGCTGGCCCTCCCCTTCTCTCTTCTTTATGCGTTTGTCTCTTTGTTTCAAAAAAAAAAATAAATAATAATAATAAATCAATTACCCGACGCTGACCTTGATTCCGTGCGCAGAGGACGGGCTTGCCAGCTGGCGGCAGGAACTTGTGGGGCGCCTCTTCTCTGCGCGCCTATTCCACAGAGGTACGTTATGCTTGTCTTCTCGTTCTCCCATATCCATATGCTCTCTTCGTGTGGCCCCGAGTAGCCTAACAAATAGTCCGACTAGACTACCAAATTGTTCATCGACAACGAGTTTGTGGAATCCAAAACAAAGGAATACTTTGATGTGCATGACCCGGTACGGCCCGTTTGCATTTGTTACAAAAAAAAAAAAAAAAACGGGGCGTTGTCCGTTGCTAACTGTAACTGCTCCCTTCCCTTTTAAGGCCACACAAGAGGTAGTTACTCGCGTGCCCTTAGCCACAAAGGAAGA
>JAVKOQ010000226.1:0-15000 GCA_031835245.1 Balamuthia mandrillaris
CATTGAGGGATATATCTTAACTAAATTTTGTAAGGTTATATACAGTGCAATTTTGAGTATAAATGATAGGTATGCAACAGCACTATAGAACAAATAAAAAGTGTTTAGAGTTGAAAGTTATGTACTCCCATTGCCACCCATACCAGTGCATCCAACTGCTCAGGCTCTTTGTAAGGTGACGGTCTCCAGCACCTGTGTCATCACCTTTTCGTCTCCTTCCTTTTGGTCTTTCCCACCCAACATGCCACTTTGGGTTGGTCATATTATCACAGTCCCATGAAAAGTGAAACCCACAAATGTCAGCGAGTTTTCGATTGATCGTTAGTTGCTGACGTCAACAATTGTAGACAAAAAAAATATTAGAGAGAAGAAAGCGAAGTCATTCCCAAGCAGCAGGAGAAGGAGGTGGTTGCTTTTTGGCCTCCTCACGCGCCTTCCTACTGTCTGCGCCTGTTGTAAAAACGAAGCTTTTGTGGTTGGTGAGCTTCAAGGTAGCTCGTGGAGCCTTATCCGTGGAAGCATGCCAAAGCATTGCTGGACTTATTTGCAATCTTGAGCATACTTCTTTCTTCTTCCAGTCTTGTGTTAACACAGCCACCAACTGCCGCCGTAAAGGATTGTTTTGGTTCATTGACTTACAAAGCTCAATCAACCGGTTGATAAGCTTAAGCAGTGATATGGTTTGTTGTTCTCTCTCTTTTTCTTTCTTTCTTTCATTTTCACGTTGTAAATGTTGCTTGTCCAGTTGCTGCCTCAACTCCTCCGTTGTTTGCTAAAGAAAACATCAACTTATTAAACAACAAGAATAACCAAAGTCATACTCTACAAGTAGGCTTGTGATACCTGTTGTTCAATAAGTTGCTGTTTTCTTTTCTGCAGCTTTCCTTCCAACTCTTTACAGTGCTGTCGCAGGTACTCAAGCTCCTTGCTTTCTTGGTGGTGTTTTAGCTCTTCCTTTTCCTTCCTATCTTGTCGTTGAAGGCGCTTCTGCTTGGCATCTTTCCTGCGTTGTTTTTTCTTCTTTTCAAACAGCCGCTGTTCCTGTTCTTCCTTCTCCTCCCTTTCGCGTTTCTTTTTGGCTCGGTCTTGCTGCATCCATAGCTTCCTGTACTCTTTTCTCTCCATTTTTTGGTCTCCCTTTGTCGACAAAAAATGTTCACAACCGAGGCTGTGAACTTTAGCAGGGAAACCCATACAAAGTTTTTCGGACGTCCATAGCGCTTTCCTGTTCTGCTCGACAAAAAAACTATTGATCGAAATTTCATAAAATAGTATCACCTGTACGTGCTCCGTGTCTTGTATGACCACAGCACATCCTTTCTGGAAACAGATCGCTTCCCTCACAATCCAAAGTCACAAGAGTCTATCCACAAGTTCGTATCTGTAACGAGCTTGGGCAGGAGCAACAACGACATGCTGCATTCCAGTCTCTCACTGTTCCAACAGTGATCTGCTCCATCATCCATTCCTTCAAACAAAGGCACAAAGCTTGGGTGTTATGCTGTATGGACTTTGGTGTAAGAGTAACCCAGGCTCCAGTCTGCTTGCAGGGAGCACAGTAGCCTATGTTCATTAAATCTTTGTACAGTGCAAGGTACAGGCACTCTTTGAGAAAGTGACGCCCCTTTTGCTCTAAAGTGACACAGCATAGCTTGTTTGCAGTCGAAAAGCATACTATTAACTGTTTCTGCTTTGATCTTCTTGTGACCATAGCTTTGCAAGTCAAAGAAGCTTAACTCCTCTTGTACTCCTTTCATCTTTTTTTTTTTTGCTTTGTATATAACCCTTCGAAATTTAGTTGAGATATATCCCTCATTAGGAAAGAAAGCGGCATTACATGTTTCATTGAAGCAAATATTCAAGAATAAACTTAAAAACTTTGGATTTGGCTAAGTAGAGTTTGCAATAAGTCAAGGAAACTTGGAGAAACAGAGGCTTTAGTGTAAAAGAGATGAGGATAAAAGAAATATCAATGATAAAAAATACAAGCTACTTTTCTCTGCTGATGCTGACTTTGGGAAGATATGACTAGTTCACAATGGAGAACTATCACAAAGAGAGTGTAAATATGATTTCTTAGTTGTTTTTTAACTGTTTGTTGTCCTTTGTTGTGGTTTTTGGATGATCAACATTTTTTTTAAAAGGTTCAAACTCAACTTTATAAAAAGAATGGCAACAACAACTATAGAAAAAGAACTTTGAAGGTTGTTTGTTGATTTGTTTGTTTGCTTGTTCATTTATTCATTTCAACTTTCACATCAGGAAAAAAAGGCAACAATTGTAGAAACCGAACCTGTAAGGTTTGTTTATTTTTTTCTTCTTTATGTTGTTTTAATAACATTGGTTTGTTTGTTGGTTTTTTTGCCTTAAGAAGTGCTTCATGCCTAGCAAAGAGAAAAAACAAAAGACCTTGAGATATCACTCTCTATTCTTCACTCTCTGCTCTTTGGTCTCTACAATACACTCTTCAATCTACTCTTTGCTCTTCAGTCTATGCTTTTTGCTCTCCAGTTTACACAGGAGAAAATAATAGATTATATTAGACCAAAAAAGACCAGTTTAAAGACCAAAAAAGACTAGATAAGACCAAAATAAACCAAAGCAAACCAAAAAAGCTC
The DNA here is from genome assembly GCA_031835245.1 of Balamuthia mandrillaris. Classification (NCBI taxonomy): domain Eukaryota; phylum Discosea; order Longamoebia; family Balamuthiidae; genus Balamuthia; species Balamuthia mandrillaris. The sequence continues at coordinate 2,619 of JAVKOQ010000226.1, forward strand.
AAAATTTGGACCTCAAAAAAAACCATAACAAACTAAAAAAAACCAAACAAAACCAAAACAAACCAGATTTTTAATCGCCCAAAATAGATAGAAAAAAACCATTTTAAACCAAAAAAAACCAACTTCTTGTTTGCCCAAGTAGATAAAAAAATCCACAACAGACCATTCTAATCCCAATGGTTCCAATGATTCCTATTGTGCTTCCTTTGTTCAGTTCTCTATCTCGTTCTTGTTCTCGTTCTTCCTCTTGTTCTCATTCTCCTTCTCCTTCTCCATCTCATTCTCATTCTCCATCTCGTTCTCCTTCTCCTTCTCGTTCTCCTTCTCCTTCTCGTTCTCATTCTCCATCTGGTTCTCATTCTCATTCTCCATCTCCTTCTTCATCTCCTTCTCGTTCTTGTTCTTGATCTCATTCTTGTGTGTGTTCTCGTTCTCCATCTCATTCTCGTTCTTGTTCTCGTTCTCATTCTTCATCTTGTTCTCGTTCTCTATCTCATTCTCGTTGTCGTTCTCGTTCTTCATCTCGTTCTTATTCTCGTTCTCGTTCTCCATCTCATTCTCGTTGTCGTTCTCGTTCTCCATCTCGCTTTTATTCTCGTTCTCGTTCTCCATCTCATTCTCGTTGTCGTTCTCGTTCTCCATCTCATTCTTATTCTCGTTCTCGTTTTCCATCTTGTTCTTGTTCTCGTTCTTCATCTCGTTCTTATTCTCTTTCTCATTCTCCATTTTGTTCTCGTATTCCATCTCGTTCTTGTTCTTGTTCTCGTTCTCCATCTCGTTCTCGTTCTCATTCCCATTCTTCATTTTGTTCTAGTTCTCCATCTCGTTCTCATTCTCGTTCTCCCTCTCGTTCTTATTATCAGTCTTGTTCTCATTCTTGTTTTCGTACTCGTTCATGTTCTTGTTCTTATTTTCGTTCTTGTTCCTTGTTCCTTGTTTCTCATTCTTGTTTCTTGCTTGCTTCTTGGTTGTTTCTTTCTTTGTTTTTTGTTTTTCCTTCTGTTTGGCTAAAAAAAATATGAGCAAGGAGAAGGAGACAAAGAGAAAGCAAGATGGAAAGAGAAAGAGAAAGAGAAAGTGAGATAGAAAGAGTTAGAGAAAGAGAAAAAGAGAGAGTATTAATAAACCTCCTTTGTGTAGTTAGTGTTGTTGTTGTTGTTGTTGTTGTTGAAGATTTGGGTTGTGGCGTATAAAATGGTTGTAAAACACCATATTAGATTTGTACATCACACAGTTCACATGCTCAAGAAAGAAAAGCTGTTTGTTATCAACCGGCAAATATTGAATTAATCCTATGATATTTAAATGTGATAAATATTAGTTCAATGATATATAGCACCACACCAAAAGTAAAGTAAGCAAGTGGAAGAAAAAGAAGGCGGCGGCACAACCTTTTTTATAAGCCTTGAGTCCACTTGTTGAATCTGTATGGTGATATGTGAACAGCCGAACTTTCATCAATGCACACGGATTTGTTTTGTGTCCACGCAGGAGTTTCCACAGGTCAAGCAGTTGTGCAAGACGTTAAGTTTCATCAGGAAACTGAAAGAAAAAGAAAGGTTGTTTGCTTATGGAGAGCTTTGTTTCTGCGAAGAAGTGAATACAGGAAGCAGATACAACCTTTAGGCTTTTTACATAGTCTATATCCAGATCATACCATTCACAAAAAGCAGTAACCACAGCAGGAGAAGGTTCAACTGTTTTACTTTGCCCTCCTACACTACAATAATGAATGTGGTTGTGGTTTGCTTCCTTAGTTTGCTGCTCTTCTTTTGTGATCAAAGCCAGTTGTGCATTGATATGGGCCTAAAGGTATCCAAAAAAAAAACAAACAAACAAACAAACAAACAAACAAACAAACAAACAAACAAACAAACAAACAAACAAACAAACAAACAAACAAACAACCAAACAAATAAACAAACAAACAACCAAACAACCAAACAACCAAACATGAGTGAAAAGGTATTAATCGCGAGGAGAAAGCAGAAAGAAAAAAAAAAGGAGAATGGAAAAGAGAATAAACAAGGAGAGAAAGAGAATGAGAGGGTACGGTTACAAAGAAACAAAAAAACACAAGCCTTTTTCAAAACCCATGCTGCAGTATGTTTACCATTTCCAGAATGAGCCCATTTTCGATAAAGTTTGTTTTGTTGTTCCCAAGTTGAAGTGTCACCACTGCCCACCATGGAAAGAACGCGAGGAGCATGTTCAAAGAGTTCAAAATATGGAAACCTCAAACTGAATTCTTGCTTCACTTCATCATCACTGTCTGAGCTGTCTTTCTTGTGTTTGTTTAGGTCTACTACTAATGGAGGAGGTTTTACATACATACAGCAGATAAGAAACAAAAGAACATAAAAGAAAAGAAAGAAAAGAGAAAAAAGAAAACAGAATGATAAAAAGTAGAAAGGAAAGCGCACGCCCGGGAACTTCTGCAAAAGTTTCCACCATGAGCCATCGGATCTCTTGTCCATCTGTTTGGAGTGTTTGAAGAGCTTCTGGGGTGTAGTGACGAGAGACCAGGAGGTTGTCATACTTAGCAAGGAGGCACCACAGTTTATAGCGCGCTGGTTTGGTGAACAAGCCATAAAAGATGACTGGACTCATTTGTAGAAAGGAAGACATCGGTCCTGATGTGCCTAGTATTCGAAGGACGTTTGCACTTGAAGGGTGGTAAATTTTAGGCAAGTCGTGGAGGCCAGGGAAGACAGGATAAGTAGCCACAGCATTGTTGACCTTCCGATAGAACTCGCTTCCTTCCAAGCGCACAAAGTAAAGCAGCAACCTTTTCCGTTAATTAATGGAATATATTAATTAACGGCGGTGTTTAATACAACGAGCAACACGAACGAAAGAAGAAGCAACAAGAAACGAAAAAAAAAACAACAAAGACCAACCGTTTCACTAATCGTAGAGGTATCCAGTGCATTCGACAGAATGCAATGCGGTCAAAAAAAGTGGGAGCAAACCATTTAAGTTCTGAAAAACATTCAGTCAATGCAAAACTGTAACATTTGAGGCCAATAGGTACATACTCCAAAGACAAGAGAGTCTCTCACTCATGCCAATGTTGCTAAGGTCCTTCTTCTTTTGTGATTTCGATTTTGCAGACGCCAAAATGTCTCGTTGTTTTTGGTACAGAGCTTCTGTTCGAAGACCTGGATAGTGCTCCAGAGTACCTTCTTCAAACAGCGTTTTGGCCATTGAAGAACCTTGAAGTCCTCTGACCGTACAAGAGAATACTTGCTGCACCTGTCACCACCCACTCCTATTATTCCCGTTACTTCTATTTGCCCGATGTGGTCACCATATAACGCGAACAATGACCCGATCACTCGCTCCTTTCGTCTGTACTCCTTAATCCACATCTCCTCTTCACCTTCTTCTGATCGCTGCAAATCAGGAATGAAGAGCTCATCGATCACCTTGTTTGCGTCAAGAGTAGAAGAGCACATGCAAAGTAGACGCTTGTGCTTGGCTGCTTCTTCTTGCGAGTAGTCAATATTAGCAAGTGTGATCACACCTCGGTGTTCATGATTTTGTGGGTTGATGCGATGGAAGAAACAGTAACAACAGAGAAGAGTGCAACCCTCATCTGCTTCTACTTGTCCCTCTACATCCATTTCCACATGGAGAAGTTTGGACAACTCTGTGATTCCTTCTTCCCATACGTCTCCTGTTGTGTTGGAACTGTAAAAGAGAATGAGAATACAGTTCAAATGAAAGAAAGAGCAATGAAAAGAAGAGAAAAGAAGAGTATGACAAAGAGAAGAGAACAACAAAGCAAAGAGAATGATGAAGAGAACGACGAAGAGGAGAGAAGAGAAGAAAACGATGAAGAGAAGAGAACGATGAAGAGAAGATAAGTGAAGAGAGCGACAAAGAGAAGAGAATGGCGAAGAGAAGAGAACGACAAAGAGAATGATGAAGAGAACAACAAAGAGAAGAGAATGACGAAGAGAAGAGAATGGTGAAGAGAAGAGAATGATGAAGAGAACAACGAAGAGAAGAGAATGATGAAGAGAAGAGAATGATGCAGAGAAGAGAATGACGCAGAGAAGAGAACAACGAAGAGAATGATGAAGAGAAGAGAATGACAAAGAGAATGACAAAGAGAAGCAAACAATGAAGAGAACGACAAAGAGAAGAGAATGACGAAGAGAACAACGAAGAGAATAATGAAGAGAAGAGAACGATGAAAAGAAGAGAACAGCAAAGAGAAGAATGATGAAGAGAGCAATGAAGAGAAGGAGTGAAGTGAAGAGAGACAATACTTACACATTGTTCTTTTTAGCAATGCTGTTGTTTTGTTGATGTTTTTTTGTCATACGATGTGTGAAAAAATAAGAAATAGCAGTTTGATATTTTCTTTTGTCAAACGTGAAAGCAGTAGCCCAAGTTCCAACAGAATGAAAACCACTTCTCATCAGCAGCACTATAAAGGTTGGAGCTTTGTTTCTTCTATCCCTGTCAAGGATTTACCCCTATTCATGCTTGGCTTGTCCCCCGGTTGCCTTTCGATGTCGTTGGAAAACCAAAGGGATTGTTTGGTCAAAAGACGTTTCCGCCTGGAATCAGGTGAACCCGAGAGAAGGCCCAAATCTGGAGCTCAGTGTTGGAGAGGCGAAGAGGAATACCCCAGTGCTCTCTGAAGTTGTTTGGTGCAATGGCAAAATGGACTGCACCCCGCCAGCGAGTGCCAGTAACAAACGGATGAGTGCCTGCGGAAAACAGGCTCGATGGGCCATCTTTTCGGAGGATCTCCACACAGCGTGGATCTACCACACCGGGAGCCATGGAGAACGTTTCGCCCTCTACCACGATGTGCTGCCTGTTCCTGCTTTTCTTAAGAAGGAGATTCTTTCACGGGATGGATTGGAAACCAGTGCAGGAGGCCTAATCACTGCATCCTCTGCAAGGCGCCAGTTGGAAGCAGGGGCGATGTCTGGCTTGCCTGCTGCCATCCCAAAAGAGCTGCTGCCATCTGTGGCCAAGATTCAAGACATCATCGCATACGGAAGGAGGAAGCAGCGAGGTCAACAAGGGGAGCAGCCGTTAAGCCGCCAAGAGAGACTGCAACAAGCGTTGTCCTGAGAAACTATGTCCCCCTTCGTAGCTTGGCCTCGGCGGAGCCTCAGAGAGGGATACTTTCGCACGCAGCAGCTGCAAAGTAGTTGGATGATCATTCTTCTGGTGCCCCGTGCAGGAGAGCTTCTGGAAATGTGGGGCCAGGACATTGTAGGGCTGGACGCAATCTGGAAGCTTTCCAAAGCCGAGCTCCCAGTGTGGGGCTTGGTAGTTGAGGATGAACTTGGTCATCTGTGGCCAGTGGGCTTCCTTATTACCAACAAGGCCAAGGCAGAGGCAATTACCTTCTTCCTTCAGCTGCTTCAAACAAAGATGGCAGCTGACTTCCCAGACATCAACTGGAACCCCATTACAATGATGGACAAGGATAGGACAATCCGAAAGGCTGCGGTGGATGCAGGTTTCTCTTTTCTTTTGTGTGAGTTTCACGTTCAAAAACGATGGAGGCAAAAAACCTTGCGTTATAAAGACGGTACTTTGTTGTTACCTCTTGTTTCCTTTTGTCTTTGATTTCGTCGTTACTAACGCTGCGCTATGTTCCTTTTTCCTCGCAGACCAATCCGCGATCATGGCTTTGTTGAAACGTGTTCAGCATGCTCCGACAGAGGAAGAGGAAGAGGAGGCGCTTGAGCTGCTTGAATCGTCGTTCGGTGACTTTTACACCTACTTCAAAGCCAACTGGTTGTCTGCTGATTGGAAAGATGCGTGGACGACCAGAAGTCGCCCTGGTTTCAGAGAAGGCCTGTACAACACCAACAACGCGACGGAAGCTTTATGGAAGAAGGTAGTGCGGCTGGACTTCCATCAAAAAAAGGCCAAAGCACCAGAAACTATGCTGGTTACCTTGGGAGAAACGACCCTTGCATCGCACGACCTGGCGTTTCAGCAGAGATTGGCGGCCAAAAAGAAACCTAGACCTTCCAGGAGTATCCGCGCACTCTGGATAAGGCAGGCAAAGGGCTGGAAACTGGCGCAGGAAGGCTACTTCTCTCCGATAACCAACCGTCACTTCTCCTTTGGCGAATACTACATGTGTTTCGACCCTTGGCACTGTAGCTGCAACTTCTACCGTTGCACTGGCAAACGGTGTAAGCACATTTTTGCGCTGAGCTACCACTTTCAAAGGGAGTTCCCACGAGAAAGCTGTCCTTTTGACCATCCACATCCTGCTTCTGTTCGAATTCCCACAGATCCTGCTGCAGTCGAAAGCGATCCCAGCGATGACAGCGACTCTGACCCTACCAACGCTTCTAGTGATGATAGCGGCCGTGTCTATGAGGACACCACCAGCGATGATGACAAGGAGGAGGGCACCGATGATGATCATTGTCACCCAGATAAAGCGGAAGCAGCAGACGCAGATAAAGATGAGGAGGAGGAGAAGGAGAAGGAGAAGGAGGAGGAAGAGGAAAAGGAGGAGGAGGAGGAGGAGGAGAAGGAGAAGGAGGAGGAGGAGGAGGAGGAGGAGGAGGAGGAGGAGGCTCATGATGGCGAAGCTGAGGTGGATGATAGTGAAAAGGAGGATCCGGAATGGAGCCAAGTATTAACACAACCTACGCTGAACTTTTCCTATGAAGAGGAAAGGCGACTAGACGAGGAATGGAACTCTCGTAGGGTTTCTCGAGGTAGACCAAGAAACATGGAGAAACATTTCGCGCTCCCAACCCGACGGAAGAAGAAACCCTCCAAGCAGCAAGAGCTCAGCAAAGCTATTTCTGCAAATTTGGAAAACAGCCGACCAAAGCAACCTCCGTCAGCCAAACCACACAACGGCAAGCCCAAAGCCACAACTGGCAAAAAGAAAGTCCCTCCAGCAACAGGCGTCAAGGCTCCCAGAAAGAACAACAAGGCAAAACCACCCACCAGCAACAAAGCTGCGTGTAACCACAAGCCGCCCACTAGCCCTGCCTCTACAACCTATGTAAAAAAGAAGACGCATGGCCATTATGGCATGAGCCCACTATCGCCGTGGAAAGGAGACGTAAGTAATCGCTTTAGCCCAGCTCCACCAGGAAGCAAGAGGACACGGCGGCCCAACCCTCGGTACCAGAATGAGGAACTAATTGTGCCACCTAAGCCAGCACAGCATGCAAGGAAAACTTCCTCCACCATCTCCATCTCCTCCTCCGTCTCCAACTCTATCTCTCCTTCTTCTCATTTTTCAGCGTCTCCCAACCCATCTCCTCTTCCTCTGCCTCCTTCTCAAGCCACCCACACTGCTTCTTCTTCCCTCCAAGTCGCTGCAACAACCACTCCCCCAGCAAACTCAACTTCCACCGTGCCAGTTGTTTCTCAGAGACAGCCCAGACGCCTTGCAAGGAGGAAAAGACGACAGCAAAAACACGTTTCCGTTACAAAATAAATTTACTTTACACCCTTTCCTTCTTGGCGACCGCCATCATCAGCTGGCTGTTACTCCCGATCTCTCCTCTTTTAACGCAAGGAAAAATTTCAGGAATGGTAAAAATTCCTGTCGAAACCTTTACCTACCTTTGAAACTTTACAAAAATTCTTGGGAACTTTTACCTGTGTCGCACGATGTGTTGCAAACCTCAACACAGAGACCTTGCAACAAGAACAAAAGAAACCACCCTCTTCACTCATACTAAAGTGGTTTAGCTCCATGCAGAAAATCAGAAAAAAAAAATAAAGAATAATGTGTGTGTGCAGCAAATGGGATACGAATATAAAGAATAAAGAATGCAGAAAGGTTAAAATAATAATTCCGCACTCTCAGCAGTGTATTTAACAGAAATCTGAGTGAAATGGACAGAACCACTTTTTTTTTGACTGTTTCCAAAAGAATAAAGAAAAAAGAAAACAAAGAAAGAAGACGGAAACAGTAACACAAAAGAAGTGGAACTAAAAAGAAGAAAGTTAACCCATTATGAGTCGTAGTAGGACTTTGTTTTTGTTTTTGTTTTTGTTTTTTTTCTCTTTAATCTTTTTTTTATACAGTACGCAAAAACCAAGGAAGACAAGAGACATAGTCAGAAGAAGAAGAAGATTCTCACACCAAGGAAGAGGAAGAGGGAGAGGAAGAGGATAGAGAGGAAGAAACACACAAGAAAGAGGAAAAGAGAACAGAACAGCTTTACCTCAAGAAGGTTAGTTATTCCACCATCATTATCTAATGTTTTCTGGCTCTATTTTCTGATCATTGGTTTTTTTGAAGCTTCTTCACTTATTGCACCAGCTCAAAGAACGAGTAGATCGGCAAGAGAAAAGCATTCAAGCCCTTCAACAAAAGCAAAACACAAACCAACTCAGCAGACCTTTAGCTGTTTTACAAGAAAAAAAGCAACATATGGAGCAACGCTTACAACGAAAAGCAATTCAGTTCATCGTGAACACACCCAATAGTACCAAAGCAGAAAAAGATGAAGTGTTTGAAGAAGTTATAGAGGAGCTTTCGTTAGAAGAGAGAGTGGCGTTACGTGCTTCATTGAAGCAAACATTTAAGAACAAACTTAAAAACTTTAGGTTTGGCTTAGTGGAGAGCGTTTGTGCCGAGTCAAGGAAACTTGGAGAAACAGAGGCTTTGACGGAAGAAAGAAAGACGAGGATAAAAGAATTGCCAATGATAAAAAAATACAAGTTGCTTTCCTCTGCTGATGCTGACTTTTGGGAAGATTTGGCCGGTTCACAATGGAGAACCACCACAAAAAGAGTGTAAGTATTATTTCTTTGTTGTTTTTAATGTTTGTTGTCCCTCGTTGTGTTCCTTTTGGATTGTTAACATTTTTTTACAAGATCCAAACTCAACTCCACAAAAAGAAAGGCAACAACAGCTACAGAAAAAGAACCTGCAAGGTCGTTTGTTTGTTTGTTTGTTTGTTTGTTTGTTTGTTTGTTTGTTTGTTTGTTTGTTTGTTTGTTTGCTTGTTTATTTATTGATTTCAACTTCCACATCAGGAAAAGAAAGGCAACAACTGTAGAAACAGAACCTGTAAGGTTTGTTTATTTTTTTCTTTTTTCAACATTGTTGTTTTAGTAACTAAGATTGTTTTGTTTGTTTGGTTGTTTGTTTGTTTTTTTTTTTGCATCTCAAGAAGTGCTCCTCGCCTAGCAAAGAGGAAAAACAAAAGACCTTGAGGTGTTACTATTCACTCTTCACTCTCTGCTCTCTGGTCTATACACTCTACACTCTCCAGTCTACGCTCTCTGTTCTCCAGTCTTTGCTCTCTGCTCTATGGTCTACACTCTCTGCTCTCTACTCTCTGCTTCCTGGTCTACACTCTCCGCTCTTCGCTCTCTGCTCTCTGCTCTCCACTCTCCACTCTCCACTCTCCCTCTTCGGTCTACACTCTCTGCTCTCCACTCTCTGCAGATAGTTTAGTTGGGTTACATTTGTATACTTTGAATGAACTTGAAATCTTGTTTTAACCTTTGGTTTAGTTTGGTCTTTTTTAGTCTTGGTATGAAATGGTTTTTTTGTTTGATCTTGGCTATTTTTATCTTTTTTCATCTATGGTTTTGTTTGGGCTTTTTTGGTCTAAACTAGTCTTTTTTAGTCTTTTTCAGTCAAACAAGGTTTTTTTGGTTTAAGATGGTTTAAAATGGTATTGTTATATCTAAAATAATCTATTATTTTCTCCTGTGTTGACGCCCTTCAGTACATCAAGGACATCCATCCCCAGTGGAACCAAGACTGCCAGGACGCCTTTGACACCCTCAAGCACATCTTATCTAACTCACCTGTACTTTCTCTCTATGACCCATCCTTACCTCGTTTGGTTGGCACCAATGCCTTCCAATTCAGTGTTGGCACCATCCTCTATCAGATCAGACTCAACAATAAGCACTGATATATTGCATTTGCAAGCAAGGCTCTTAGCCCTGCCCAACACAACTATCCTGCCACCAAACATAAGATACTTGCCATTCTTTTCACCATCAGCTCTTCAGTGATTGGGTCTATAGCAACAAATTCACAATCTATTCTAATCACAAGGCTTTGTCCTACTTCTTCGCTTTTAACAGTAAGAACCACACCCTTAACTATTGGGCTCTCCTCATCTCAGAGTCCAAAAAAACTGTTTAGTGCCCTGGTGTCCACATAATCCTTGAGGACTGTCTCTCTTGGCTGTACCCCTGTCTCTTCTGGGACAACAGTGGTCTTATACCTCCTTCTATCTCTTTAGACACTCTTCGCTTGGCTCAGCACAAACCCCACCACCTCAAGGCTCTCACCTTGGTTGACAACTCCCCATTCACAGCCAAATCCGTTCTTAATAGGCACATCAAGGGCAGACTCAGCAAGCAACTCCCTTCCACCTCTGAATGAAAACGCCTCCTGTAGCTGTTTTACACAGAGGGACATCATGGAGCAGAAACCTTGTTCGTCAAGATCTGGAATGAAGGCTATCATTGGCCTACTCTTTGTACTGACTGTTTTCACACTTGCCCACCGTGCAATAACTGTATTAAGCACAATGTCACCAAACACAGCTTTCATCCTCTCAAAACTATCCACGCTACTTACCCCTTTGATCACGTTGCCATTGATCTGTTTGGCCCACTTCCTACTTCTTCCAAAGGCTTCAACTATGTTCTGGTCACTACAGATATCATTACTCGATTCACTTCCCTCTGCCCAGTCCATGCCAAGACGACTAAAGATGTGGCCTACACCCTCTATCAAGTCGTCTCTGATTTCAGTCTTCCTAAGATCCTTCAGTCGGACAATGGCACTGAGTTTGTCAATGCAGTCATCAAAGCTCTTAAGACACTCTCTGGCTTTGAGCACCGGTTCATCTTGGCCTATCATCCTCAAGCTAACAGAGCTACAGTAAGCCATGTCACAGTCATTCACTGCTATCATGGTGGTGTATATCTCCTCCAGGACAGCACTAGTATTACCCTCCCAGACAAATTCAGCCCCAACTAGCTGAAGCTCATTGCCCCCTCCCCCTCCCCAGAGAACCCTATTACTAATGAACTTCTGCTAGATGAGTACAAAATAGATGAAATCATTGATCACAAAGGCCCAGCCAATAAGCATGAATACTTTGTTCACTGGAAAGGCTACTCATATTCTAACAACTAATGGATCTTTACTAAAGATTTTCATGCTCCCAAACTTGTCAAACATTAATGGAACCTCCTCAAACAATCTCCTTCACCTTCAACTTCTTCTTAAGAGGGGAAGTATGTTGGTAAAATCACCTTCTCTTATCTCATGACCCCTCGTGTTCGATCTGTCCTGGACCCTCAGCTCTCCTTTTTTTTGTATTCCCCATTCTTCTTTTCTCCCTTTTTCCCTTTCTCTCTGGTGTACTTTGAAGCAACATTAGAGATTCACTCTTGTTGTCCTTCTTCTATTCTCTTGAATACACTTCTTGTCTTGTCATCAACTCTTTCCTTCCTAAGGTTGGATTCAACCAACAAAGAACTATCCCAATCTTTTCTCTCCCTTGTGAGCATTGTGAGAGAGAGAAAGAGAGGGATTAGCATGACCCAAGGCCAGGTTGTGACCCTAACAACTTGCAAGTTTTTCCAAAATACCTTTTTTCTATTTATTTTATGTAATATTGATAAACCCTGAAATTTGGAAAAACTTGATTGTATAGTAATAGTAGCTACTTATTTCCTTTTTTAAAATTTATTGTTAAGACAAAGCTATTTCACAATTTTCTTTTTATTTGCCAAATGAACTTCTTTGGCCCTTAGTTATTATCTTTATCTTACCAAATTTCAAAGTACATATAGACATAATAATAAACAACACCAAAACTTCAAGTTTAATTTATTCAATCATGAAAAAAACAAAAAGTACCAAAAAAAAAACAAAAAATCCATTATTATTAAAAAATCTATGAAATAAAAGTGTTTCAATGGTGTAAAAAAAATAACAACATATTATTTAAACAAGAAATTAAAAGTATAAAAAGAAATATATGGTATAAAAAATGGCTATTAATTATTAAACAAGATCCCATTAGCAAAGAAGCAAGGAATAATGGAAAGTACCCAAAAATGAAGAAAGTAAATAGCAGAGAAATAATTCTTTAGTTGACTTGAGGAAGAGCTATTTTGGTAGTGATAGTGTTGAAGTGTTCACACTTTTCCATTACCTTGAACACTTTTTCTATATTAGAACCTGAGCATAGAACCAAGACAGGAACAAAGAGAAAGATGGGAGCCAAACATATTTAATAAGAAGAAGAGAACAAGCGTGTTTTTAAGTGTGTGTTGTTGCTTCATTCGAGCTTCTGTTCTTGGTTGTAGGAAAAGTATTTATAGTTGAGAAGGCAACCAAGGAAGGAAAGAGGCTCAGGGTTGGGGAGTG
>JAVKOQ010000226.1:25000-84668 GCA_031835245.1 Balamuthia mandrillaris
AAAACAAACTAACTACAAGAAAAATGTTGACGGGGGATAAACCCTGCGGATCAAGAAAGGGACGGCACGTAAGCGACTCGGGGTTTATTCACAAGAAAAGAGGCGTGGACCAAACTAGCGAAGCAGATGTAGCTGCGTTTGCCATTGTCATCTTCCTGGTATAGTACAGCGCCAACACCGTGCTGAGAAGCGTCAGTGCCAACACGAAAGGGTTTGTTCCAATCTGGCGCGCTTAGGATGGTTGGACTGGAGATGACGCGCTTGAAAGTATCGAGTGCTTGCTGACAGTCGTCATTCCAATAAGGTCGGATGTCTGGGACGTACCGGAGAGGCTCGAGGGGTGCCGCGATCTCTGCGTAGCGAGGGATGTAGTCCCGAAGGAAGTTGGTAAAACCTAGGATGCTCTGTATTTGTTTGCCTGTGGTGGGAGTAGGCAGAGTAGAAAACGTAGATATTTTCTCTAGGTCGGGTAGGCGGCCCTCTCTTGATACAATATGACCAAGGAGTCGCACTCGGGTATATCCAAACTGGCATTTCTCGAGGCGGAGGCGTAGGCCTGCAACAGTGAGGGCATCGATGACCTTGACGATGTCACTGATGTGCTGTTCCAGCGAAGAGGATCTGGTGAAGACCAGGATGTCATCCACGTAGTGGGATGAGATATCGATCAGGAGGCGGAGGGCGGCTGCGATGAAACGGAACATGACAGCCTGGATGTGCTTGACGCCGAAAGGCGCGTCCACAAACTTGAGTCGTACGCCATACCACGTAAAGGTAAGTTTTTCCTGATGCAGTGGATAAACCAGGATTTGGTTGTAGGACCAGACGAGGTCCAAGAGGGTAGCCCATTTGAGGCCTAGAGCTCGTTCGATGAGGACTTTGGTGTCCTCGAGCGGGTACTCGTCGTCAGCGAGGAGAGGATTAATGCCGCCAGGGTCAATACAGACCCTGACTTTCGACCATTTTCCGTGTTCGTCCTTTTTGGGAACTGGAAGGATGGGCGAATTCCACTGGCAGTCGAGTGAGGATAGCGCAAGGACGCCGTGTCGGAGCCATTCGGTAAGTTGCCTGAAAACTGCGTCGTGATACACCTCAGGAATGGTGTACTGCTTACGAAAAACGGGTTTGGCATCGCCGGTGTTGAGGTATATGACACTCTCTGGAAGGGTACTGCTGGGGCCATGAGGCACTTGCTGGTTGCGTTGGAGCGCGTCGCGGATGCCCTCGGCAATTTTTCGAGCAGTGTCGGGAGGAGGAGGAAGCTCAACACACTGATCTTTGTCAGACATGTTGGAGTCGTCTTCCTTGAACTCTTCTCGTTCGCTAGGGAGAGGATAATGCACAGGAAGGCCGAAAAGACCAACGCTAATGCGTCGCATGATGTCCCTCCCGAAAAGGATCTCATGCTCACCTTGAAGTGACATGATGAAGAAGTGATGATGTAGCTTATGGGAGCCACAGTCGATGCGGACGTGTACCACACGGCGGATAACATGAGTGGTGGACCTGTCGCCTAACGTGATCTCCATGTCGTCGATGTGGGAGATGACGGTGTGATGGCGTTCACAGGATGCTGGGTGGAGGTATTTTTCCGCCGCTGCTGGAGAGATGAAGGAGTGAGATGCACCAGAGTCTATGAAGGCTGTGACGCGCTGACGGTTAAGGAGGATGGGAGCCGTGATAGGAGGTTCCACTTTGTCCTCGCAGTCGTCTTCTACGTCGTCGTCGTCATCTGTGTGGAGACCTTCCGCATGGATAGCTTCAGGGGTGACTGCAGGGCTGGGATCATCCGCAGTAGAGTCAGGAGCGTTGCCAGAGTGAAGGAGGGAGTTAAGGTGAAGGGCTGCAAGCTCTACGTTGCCTTGAATTTCCCAAGCATGGCGGACAGCTTCCATGAACTCCTGCTTTGCGGTAGCGTCCAGTGCGTTTGTTGATGGCTGGTTGGTGCCAGGGGGAGGCGTAGCCGGTGAAGGAGATGGTGACGAAGGTGGTGATGATGCCGAAGCCGATTGCTGAGACGATGATGTCTGCGCTTGGCTAGAGTTGAGTGCTGCCGGCTGGCGAGGTTTACACTGATGACCAGGATGCCAGGGCGCTGAGCACTTGCGGCAGGTGTGCTTGTTAGAGGACGGAGGATGTCCTGATGATGAGGAAGAAGATGAGGAGGACCCGTTGTTGTTGTTGCCATTGTGGCGTTGGCCGGTACTGGCCTTGCTAGGCGTTTGGGTGTTGTCTCTCATCTGCTTTATCCGTTTACATTCGGCTGCTGAGTGTCCGGATGTGGGATGAAGAGGGCAGCTGGTGCTAGAGGGAGCCTTGAGTGCGTAGAGATTAGCTTCAACGCTAAGGGCGATCTGCACGGCTACATCGTACTTCTCTGCGTTCCGCGAGAGCAATACGTTGCTGACTGATTCCAGGAGGCAAGGGTTGAGGCAGCGTTTCAGTGTGGCTATCTTTTGGGCTTCAGACGGCTGCTCGACCATCTGTTGAAGGATGTTATCAATCCTCTCGATGACCTTTCTCACTGGTTCCTTGGGTCGGTGAGTCAGCTTGAAGAAGTCGTCATGGAGACGGGTTTGGAGTTCCGCGCTGCCGAAGTGGGTGGCGTAGACGTCTCTGGCCTGATGCCATGGCAAGCGGGGTATTACTATGTTATTTTGTACCCAGCTGGAAGCGGTCTTTGACCCTTGTGTGTATTTTGCTAGGGCCATGTTCCACAAGTTGGGGTTTAGGTTGACAATCTGAAGGTTGTTCTCCAGTTGCCGAAGGAAGGGTTCCGGGTCGCCGTCACGTTCAGGGTTGTAAGCCGGAAGACCAGTCGGAATCTTAAAAGAGAATGAAGGAGAGTCCGGAGAGGTAGGTCGTGCTGAAGGGGAGAACAACGGGCGTTCCGTAAAAGATACATTCGCTGCACGGTAGGGGGTGTCCGCTACGTGGGCTGGACTGTCGAAGAAGAGGCTCTCTTCACCTTCTTTGACCTTATCAGACTCGGTGTGTTGTTGCCGTTGGGCTATGACCACTTGGTTGAGCTCGATACGCTCGAGGCGGTCTGCTATCTTGTTCACGATGCGGGTTAGGGTGTCCAACCGTTTGTCCGCTTGTGCGATGGTGTTTGTGATGGTTGTCTCATAGTGCTCAAAGACGGATTTGTCTGTGCGCTTGAGGAGGATATCAACAGCTTCTACGAGGTAGCCGATGTTGGAGGTATGAAGCTCGAGGCTGTCGAGCCGTTTGGAGAGGTATTGAGGGTCTTTCTGCTCTGCTTGCTGGAGAGCGTGATCCAGTTCCTGGATGCGTTGCTCTGCGGAGTAGAGATCCCGTTTTGTGGCCGTTAATCGGGCGAAGATTTCATCCTCGTTGATCGTCTGGTGTATGCACAGAGATTTGAGGAGCTCGTCCCGTGTGGCCGTGAGGAGTTGGATGGAGGCTTGCTCCTTTTCGATGAGGAGATGGAGTTCCGCAGGGGATGATTCGTCCCTACGTTGAGTGCCGCGCTCATCGTTGTCGCTCATTGTGGTGGGGTTGAACCTTTCTTGCCGCTAAGAGTTCGCTTAAAAAAATGTTGATGGGGGATAAACCCTGCGGATCAAGAAAGGGACGGCACGTAAGCGACTCTGGGTTTATTCACAAGAAAAGAGGTGTGGACCAAAGTGTGTGCTTTGAGTGTGTCGCGAGGAAAAAGGGAAAATAAAGAGGGGTGAGAGAATTCGGGGTATCCAGGGAAAGTGTTGACAGGAAGTCATAATGACGCGAATTGTTGGTTTTCCAACAAAAAGAGAAGGAAGCAACAGAATAAAAGGAAGAAGCCTGACAATGTGACAACAGGTGATTAGTTTACATCACAGGTATCAATAGAAAGAAAAAAGAAGGCAAAGAGGCAATGGAGCTAATATGTTGAAAGTAATTCTCAATATACCTTTCTTCTTTCTTTGCGCCTTTCTTTTTTGTTAAAAACTTATATTATTCATCATTAATCTTTTCTATTGATATTGAGCCATTTTGAAGAAAACTGTCTTCTTTATAACTTTTCTAGGTATAGAATTTAATTAAAAACCAAAAAAGTCATTCTTCAACTTCAAGTTTCTTTCCTTTTATCACAACCTGGCCTTGGGTTGTGCCAATTCCTTTCCCTTTCACAATGCTCAAAGGAGAGATAAGATTGGGGTGGTTCTTGGTTTGCTCTTATTAAAAAGACCTATTTCATGTGATATTAGTGGCTCTTAACTGGATTTCAGACATTAACATCCTTTTTTTTGGAAGACAACACACATTCTTCATAATATCGTTCCCTGATTTTATCCTTCTATTAACATTAGCTTTTTGGACTAGTGATTAACTTTCTCTTTTTTTGTTCTTTTACAACCTGGCCTTGGGTTGTGCTAATCACTTTCTCTTTCACAATACTTACAAAGGAGAGATAAGATTGAGGTGTTTCTTGATTTGCTCTTATTAGAAAGACTTGCTTTGTGTATATAGTTTCTCTCTTTAATTTTGTTATTCTCTCTTTAGAGAAAAAAGGCTAGTAGTGTTGATGGGGAATAATCCTTTTGATCAAGAAAGGGATGGCATGTAAGCGACTCTGGGTTTATTCACATGAAAAAGGGGTGTGGACCAAAGTGTGTGCTTTAAATGTGTCATAAACGGTTGATTTTCCAACAGTAGAAGCAATGTTATACTACTCTTCCATAATTCCTATCTCTCCTTGTATATAGATTTCTTTATTTTGTTAGAAAGGACGAATAACATGAATGGATGGGGCCAAAACGAATTATTCAAAGAGGGAACATGGGGACAAAGGGTGTCAAGAGAGGAAGGTGTGGTGTGAACTAAACAAAAATAACTAATTAAAAGAAAGAGAGAAGGAAGCAACAAAATAAAAGGAAGACACCTAGTGATGTGACAACATGCAATTGGTCCATGTCACAGATGTCAATAGAAAGGAAAGGAAAGGAAAAGGGCAACAGAACTAATATATTGAGAGTAATTCTCAACATCACTCCCTCTTTCACTGGAGTCAGCCATAGGGGTCGTAGTCAAGTGAGTCTTCCACCAGCTCATTAACATCACGGCAGTACTCATAATAGCTGTCAACGTCATCACACTGCAAATAAGAAAGAGTAGCAGAGGGACCATGAGGGGGGCCAGAGTGGATAGCAGTAGCAGGAGGGTCATCATCATCATCATTATCATGCACATCAATGGGAGGATCGTCATTGTTGTAACCAGTAGTAAGGGCAAATAGGCCAGATGAGTTCTTGTTGGTCTTGTTGGGGCAAGAAAAAGCAAGGTGACCTTGTTGCTTGCATTTATAGCATGTGAAAGAAGTTAGTTTAAAAGGAGGAAGTGAGGTAGTAGAAGGCAATGGAGGGAGCGGGTGTGTAGGTTGGATGGCCTATAAGTTTACTTCCATAGCTATCACAATAGCAACAACTTCATTAAAATCGTTGGACAGGTTGGTAGCAAAAGCAGATGCCAAACGCAGTCAAAGGTCCTTATTAACTGCGTTACACAGCATGAAGGCCAGAAAGTCTGGTGGTGGTGGCAGAATAATGTAATCACACCTCTCCAAGATTTTTCACTGATAGAACCGACAGACTCTATAGGGCCAGCTTGAAGATAACGGAGCTTTTTGTAGGCCACGAAGTTAGAGCTTTGCAGAACAAAAGGATTAAAAAATATTGCTTTGATCGAGGTCCATGGAGTTCCAGGGAGATCGAGGTGAAAAAGGCTTTGAGAAGCCCAGGCTTTGGCAGAAGGATTGACAATGCTTGTGATACGGGCTTTGTACCAACATTTTGGTGGCTGGTTGTCCTGCAAATGGAACTCAAGAGCACAGATTAAGGTAAACAGGTTGGAAATCTTTGGATCGTCTGGGTCAAACTTGGGAAGATCTTGGGAAAAGGATCAGTTCTTCGTAGAAGGGGCTGAAGAAGTAGACAAAGAAGTAATGTTATGAGGTGGTTAGCACAGGGTAAAGGCAGAGGCCAATGCTAACGAGCAAGCCAAGAAAAGAGGCAGACTTGGGCTTCATAGGTATAGTAAAGATTAGGTCATCTTTCGCACAATCTTTTTGGAAAAGAGTCTGTCACAATGGTGAATTAGAGGTCACAGAGGGGAGAACAACAGAGAAAGTAGGGATGGGAGGGTGAGGAAAAAAAGGGAACTTCCTGTTCTCAAGGTCATCAATTGCTTGCAAAAGCCAGTTGATTTTGTTGCCAAAGAAGACTGCCTTCTGTGGTGCTCATTTTCTTCTTCCGGGGTCAATGTCATGGCGGCCTTTTCAAGCTCCTCTGTAGCGCAAACATGGGTATTCTCAAGGGTGGCTCGAAGGCATTCCAAATGCTCCTCAAAGGTAATCAGGGAAATCGTCTTGGATTTCTTGTTCTTGGTATCCATCATATCTGAGGGGAAATCGCATAAATAATGGTTCCAGTTATCAAAAAAAATGTTAAAAAGGGTAAATAACACGAACAGTCAGGGCCAAAAATAATTATTCAAAGAGGGAACAAGGGGACAAAGGGTGTCAAGAGGGGAAGGTGTGGTGTGAATTAAACAAAACTAACTAACTAAAAGAAAGAGAGGAGGAAGCAACAGAATAAAAGGAAGAAGCCTAGCAATGTGGCAGCAGGCAATTGGTCCATGTCACAGATATCAACAGAAAGGAAAGAAAAGGAAAGGAACAATGGAACTAATATATTGAGAGTAATTCTCAACAATTTCATTCTATTAATAGTCTTTTTCCTACACCCATTGAGTTGCCTCATCATGCAGTACTAGCGGCCTAGAATTCATAAAGATAAGAAACATTAAGTCAAGGGCTGTGTGACATGCCTAAGATCATTAGCTTTCTTTTATGGAGCCTTTGCCCTCATAAAAGAAAGCTAGCAGGCTGTAGGGTCACATCATAGGTGTTGGTTGAATCCAACCTTAGGAAGGTGTTAGAAAGGGTGAATAACACAAACGGACAGGGCCAAAACGTATTATTCAAAGAGGGAACAAGGGAACAAAGGGTGTCAAGAGGAGAAGGTGTGGTGTGAACTAAACAAAACTAATTAACTAAAAGAAAGAGAGAAGGAAGCAACGGAATAAAAGGATGAAGCCTAGTGATGTGGCAGCAGGCGATTGGTCCAAGTCACAGATGTCGACAGAAAGGAAAGGAAAGGAAAGGGGCAACAGAACTAATATGTTGAGAGTAATTCTCAACAAAGGAAAGAGTTGGTGACAAGAAGTGTATTCGGAGAATAGAGGAAGGACAATGAGAGTGAATCTCTGACGTTGCTTCAAAGTACACCCAGAGAAAAGGGAAAAGGGAGAAAAGAAGGATGGGGGATACAAAAGAAAGGAGAGCTGAGGGTCCGGGACGGATCTAACATGAGGAGTCTTGAGATAAGTGTTGGTGATTTTACCAACAAAGGAAATTGAAAGAATAGAAAAGGAAGTATTATTTGTGTTGTTGGTGTGCCCACTTTGGTGTGTCCTTTGAAATAGCTCTTGTGGTATAGACATAGTTGAAAGTATGCACTTTTGAACAGTCATTGCAAGCAAAGTATTTACCTTGGACCTTTATTTTTTAAAAGTTCTATTGACTATACTTTGTTTAGAGTCAAAAGGCATGAGCTCAATCCAGAGGTTAGTAGTCATTGTGTTTTAGTGAAATGGGCTATAAAACAACTTCAAACCTTCAAATACTTAGTGTCCACATAGTGTCACTAAAGAGAAGACCAAGTTTCATGTTCGTTGTATGTTTAAACATTTGTTTTTTTCCCTATAAGGAAAATTATAACCCTAATTAACCTTACTTTTTTTTATTTCCTCAACTCTATGGATAATTTTAGAAAATGGGTTTGAATAATTTTTAATTTACTGTTTTAAACAAAAACAACAAGAAGAAAGATGAAATTTGTTATTTGCTACTAAGAACTTTTTCCTTTGTGCTTATTTACTTTGGAACAAATCTGAATTAGCATTGTTTTTATTGGTTTGGCCTTATACAAGGCCTTCATTTCTTATCCATTTTTCCTTTCCCTGCTCTTTCTTCATCTGCTTCTCTCAACTAAGACTTCTCTCCTAGTGCTCCTTTTCTTTAGATTTGGATTTTAGACTTTAAAATTTTGTTTTTTAATTTTACACAAAAAAAAGAAGAAAAAAAGAACCAAAAATAAGATGGAACAAGAGGCGAAGCACAAACGGACAGGAGGTCGGACGAGAGCTCAACTGCGGGCCCCTTCCATGGAGCACGGCCTGCTCAACAGAGCCGATGGTTCCGCCAAGTTCTCGTTCGGTAGGATGGCTCAAGATGCAACTGATTTTTTTTTTGTCGGTGTCGCCGTTGAGCTTACCTTGTTTCCTCTCTGTTCTTTTTTTTTTTTTTAAAAAAAAGATAAGACCTCCATTTTGGCTGCTGTCTTTGGTCCTACCGAAGTATCGCTCAGAGACGAGATCTTGGATCGTGCCACCATCAAAGTGACTTACAAACCAAAAAACGGTGTAGCGGGTCCGTTCTCACTTGGAAGTTGGGTCTGATGTTATCGAAACAATGTGTTAATCTTTTCTTCTTCTTCACTCTCATGCGTGACAGGGCCAGCAGAGAAAGAAATAGAGTGCCTTATACGCCAAACTCTCGAGCACGTTATCATCGCAACCCTCCACCCTCGCACCCTCATAAACGTTGTCATCCAAGTTCTCTACGATGATGGCAGTGTAACTTTCCCTTCTTGCTCCTCCTTCTCTCTCGTCTCTGTTCTCTCCTTTTTTTTTAAACGTGTTTCTTAAAAAGGCTCTTTCAGCCGCCATCAACGCCGCTTTCCTCGCTCTTTTAGACGCTGGCATCCCTCTTCGAAGCTCCCTGGCCGCCGTGTCTTGCGCCACACTAGCCACCTCCGGCGAGCTCCTCCTCGACCCTGACGCCGCGGAGGAGCAAGCAGCCGCTTCAACATGCGTCTTTGCCTTTGACGGTGGAAGCAAGCCGCAGCTGGTGGCCAGCTTGACCACAGGGGTAATGGAGGAGCAACACTTTTGGCGGTGCTTGCAAGCCAGTCAGCGCTCCACCGCAACCCTTCTCGCCTACTTTCGGCGTGCTGCTCAACTTCAGTATGAACGAACGTAAAAGAGTTTTTTTTAAAAAAAAGCTTCGTTGTTTGCAAAGAGAAAACCTCTTTATCTTCTCCCTCCTTTCCTCTTCTTGCCGCCTTTCCTTCCTCCTTTTGGTTGTGGCACTGTTGGTACCGTCTTGCTGCTTCCTGTTGTGGTCTCGCTGTTCGTATTTGTGTTTTAAAAATATATCAGTGACATCAGAGAGAGAGAGAGAGAGAGAGAGAGAGAGAAGAGGGACAAACGTTTTCTTGGTGGTTGGCGAGGAGCTGGCGCCAGATGAGGCATCAGCAGGAGTTGGAGCAGCTCCTTGCGGACCTCGTCCTATTTGATTCTTCTTTCCTCGTCCTAATAATAGAGACAGAGAGAGGAGAAGAGTTGATGAGAAAAATGAAAGAGCAGGGTGCATGAGTGAGATACTGACGTTTGTAGTAGGAACGTTCATGCTTGGGCAACCACCTTTCTGGATCTGGTTGCACTGACGGATCATAATTCTTGGGATATCTTATCTTCTTCTTTTTCTTTTTCTTCTTAAGCGCAGTGGTCGGCTTGTTCTGTTGTGATGTTTTGCTGTCGCTTGGGGCACCCTCCCTGTGTTTTAGCTTTCATTAGGCCAAATAGAGAAATCCGGTACAAAAGTAAAAGAATAAAAAAGGAACAAGCAAAGGTAGAAGGGAAGGGCAGAAGTACTTTGATTTGTCTTTCTGAGCACGGCTGATGAAAGTGGCGGTAGGAGTGGCGGCGTTCTCGAGCGATTCGGCATCCACAGATGCACCCGTCTTAAGTGGAGGAATACGAGCAGCGTATTTCTCCGCCAAATTGTTGTCAAACTCGGAACAAACAAGAACCAAACCTAGGAATGAGAGAGAGAGAGAGAGAGAGAATATGAGCAAGAGAAAGAGAATAAGAATGGTGTAGAAGACACGCAAGAGAGAGAGGGAGAGAGAGGACAAACTTGTCAAAGCCTCCACATCATTTCTGTCCAACTCCAAAAGCCTCTCGTAGACAGCGGCTGCTTGCTGGAAGAGACCGTGCTTGACTTTAAAGCGGGCGCTGGCCTGGAGTACCTGCTTGTACTGCTGCTTTTGTTGAGGTTGACCGTTGCCAATGCGCTTCTCCCAATAAGCAACATAGCTGTCAAAGGTCTTCAAAGCTGCGGAGATATTACCCAAATGCTCATAGAGAGCAACGAGAGCAGAAGTGGCGCCGGGAGAGGTGCGCAAAGAGTCGAGAGAGGTAAGCAAGCTCACCGCCTCTTTGAGCTCTCCTTTGAGCAGGTGGAGCTGAGCCAAGCTCAGTGCAGCACGAATGCCTTCCTTGCTCTCTCGCTGAGGGCCTTGCAGCACTTCCTGGAGAATGCGCTCGCACTCAGCGGGTTGTTTGGTGCGGTAGCAGACGGAAGCCTTCAGTAATGGGAGCAACGAGCTCTCAGGGAACTGCTTCTCAAACTCTTCCAGGGCTTCTTTTGCTTGTTGTGCCTTTTTAAAAGATGTTAACTAGTGGTTTAGGAGGGAGAAAGAGAGGGAGGAAACCTTTTTCATGTGAAGATACAGCAAGCAATGGTTAAAGGCAATAACTTCGCGTTGGGAGGATAAAAGGCGCAACTGTAATTCCTTATTAGAAGCACTTCTCAGCTTCTTCTCAGAGTCGAATAAGTCGCGATCTTTTCTGGTAGCTGCAAGATTGTTAGCCGCTACAGCAGAAACTGAGCTGTCTGAAGGTCTTTGTTGTAGGGAGGGAGAGAGGGAGAGAGAGAGAGAGAGAGAGAGAGAGAGAGATTAATTTCCTTTCAAAAACACGACAAAGAACGCAACAGGTGAAAAAAAAAAAACACTCACTTGGCCTCCAGCACCGCTTTATAAATCTCTCCAGCGTCATCCACCTGGTTCTTTATGTGCTTGAGGTATGCTATCTGGACGCGAATAATAGCAAGCTCATCTTGCAGTTCCTCCTCCGTTAGCTCGTCCTCTTCAAAACTTGCCTTACAAAGCTCTTCACAGAGTAGTGGTGAGAATTCGAACAAACTAACAAAACAAATGGGAGGTAGTACTTTGCGAAAGTTCCAGTTGTTGTTCAGCAGTGGAAACATCATCCAATCCGATGGAAACACAAGCAGCGTTATAGGCAAACTCAAACATTTCTTGCAGAGTATCCTGAGATTATAATAATAAAAAAGCAAAAGAGAGGTCAGGAGACAGAAAAAAATCTTGTGAAAAGGAAGAGAGATACCTGATTTGCAGAAAGAAAGTTCCTGCATTGCTCTTTTTCGTTGCTGAGAGCAAGAGCTGCACATAAGTTGGTTTTAAGTTCTAGCGAGTCCATCTTTTTTTTTTTTTTTTCACAAACGGCACATTAGTTTACAAGAGAGAGAGAGAGAGAGAGAGAGAGAGAGAGAGAGAGAGAGAGGGAGGGAGGGGAGAGGAGAGGAGAGGGAGAGAGGAGAGAGAGGAGGGAGAGGAGAGAAGGAGAGGAGGAGAAGGGAGAGAGGGAGAGGGAGGGAGAGGGAGAGGGAGAGGGAGAGGGAGAGGGGAGAGGGAGAGAGGAGGGAGGGGAGAGAGGAGGAGAGAGAGAGAGAGGGAGAGAGGGAGAGGGAGAGGGAGAGGGAGAGGGAGAGAGAGGAGAGGGAGAGAGGGAGGGAGGGGAGAGAGAGGGAGAGGGAGAGGGGAGAGGGAGAGGGAGAGAGGGAGGAGAGGGAGAGAGAGGGAGGGAGAGGGAGAGAGAGGGAGAGAGGGAGAGGGAGAGGGAGAGGGAGAGAGGAGAGAGGGAGAGAGGGAGAGGGAGAGGGAGAGGGAGAGGGAGAGAGAGAATCGAGAAGGAAGTAGGGAGGGAGACGTGGAAAGAGACGGCATACATTGTGCTTGTTGATGAGTTCATTGTAGAGGCGAACACTGCCCTCATAGTCTTCCAGGCCATATCTCTACAGAGTATTCACAGTAAGTTTTCCTGTTTTAAAAAGAAGAGGAGGAAGGGATGACCAACCACTTGCGCTTCGAGTTGGACGAATCTAGCTTCGTCAGAACGAGAGCTCTCCAACACCTTCAACGCAGCTGCGTGATCCTTCATACGATAGAGGCAATAGGCGCGCTCGAAGGCGAACGAAGAGGCGTGAGGCGAATCGTCCAATAGTTGGAGCGTCTCCTGGAATCTGCCGAGCTGGATCAAACAAAAGCACTGACAGGCAAAGGCATCTTGGTCCTTTGCATCGATCTGCAGTACTATTTTTTTGTTTTTTCACAAGGGGGATTGAAGCAGACACAACAACTTGAAATCAGCAAAAAAAAAAAAAAGAGAAAGAGGTCAAAAAAGAAACACACTCTTTTCGCTGGTTGCAAGGGCTTTCTCCAGATCATTTCCTTTGAGCAGCCCATCGAGCTCAGTGAACAGAGCAGCCACGTCCCCCATCGCTGCAGTCTCTTCTCTTCTTTTTTAGGCGGAGAAAGAAAAAGAGGTCCATATCCTCGCGACGTCATGAAGTTGATCGATCCCGCAAGCTGCCTACGTCATGTAGTAAACTCCGTCAACTCCGCGTGTAGTTTTTCCTGGCGGGGCGAATCCCTCATCCTCATCCCCCTTCTTTTTCTTTCTTCTCCCCTTTTTTATTCCTTAGTTAATACCCAGCCAGAAGCGTGGTCTGCAGAGAGGTCCCCCCTTTTCCCCTCGTCCTTCAAACAGAGATCATCACTCACCGGGTCACAATGCCGCGCAAGCCTCACGCACCAAGAAACCCTTTGCTCGCCCAGGGCGTGGAACGCTACTCCCGCTCTGCCATGTACCGCAGGAGCGGTCGTGCTGCCCACAAGAAGGCTGGCAAGGAGTGGAAGAAGATTGAGAAGACGGAAACCGCGCCCGTCAAGGAGAGAATCTCTCGCTTCTACCCTGCTGAGGACATCAAGAAGAACATCCCCTCCAGGAAGAGCCACCACAAGCCCACTCGCCTGAGGTCCTCTATTACCCCTGGCACTGTGCTGATTCTTCTCGCTGGCAGATTCAGGGGCAAGCGTGTCATTTTCTTGAGGCAACTCCCCTCTGGTCTCCTTCTTGTAACTGGTAAGTCTATCGTATCCATTCACAACTTTTTGTTTGTTGTATTTCTTACTTTGCATTGTTACCTCAAAAGGCCCCTTCAAAATCAACGGTGTGCCCGTCCGCCGCGTTAACCAGGCCTACGTGCTTGCCACCTCCACCAAGGTTGACATCTCTGGCCTCACCGTTCCCGACAAGTTCAACGACGACTACTTCCGCCGTCCTGCTACGCCCAAGACCCAGAAGAGCGAGGAGCAATTCTTTGCGCAGGAAACCGAGGTTCGATCTCCCTCAGCTCCCTATACTCCCTAGATTCCACCTTTCCTTATATCTTTTTTATTCCTCTCCTGTAGAAGAAGGTCATCGACCAAGAGAGAGTGAAGGACCAGAAGGAGTTCGACGCCCAGGTCTTGGCCATCGTGAACAATGTTCCCCAACTCTCTGCTTACCTCAACGCCAAGTTCACTTTGAACAGGAAGGACTATCCTCACGAGTTGAAGTTCTAAGTGCAGTGTTGCTACACAAAAATAAAACCAGTGATGATTGTGGTGGGGACCCTTTCAACCTATACCTCTGACCTTTCTTCTCGTCATCTCTTTCTCTCTCTCTCTCTCTCTCCTTTTCTAGCAGTGCACATCAAAGTGCTTTCTTCTGTCAGCGATATTTCCTTCCACTGCTACTATTACTTGTGCTCTGTTCTATATTCCCTGCCAGTGAACCCTTGTCTGTTTTCTGTTCCATCAAAAAGGACCATGAAGGTTCTGCGACGTCGCCACAGAAAGAACCATCCCCAACACCCACAACAACTGGACTTTGTGATTGATGATCCAGAAAACCCTTTCCGTCTTTCCGCCTCTCCGCAACGAGGGATTGCCAAGAGCCTTTACGTAGAGATAAAGGTGCTGTGCAACGCTTTCACTATGAGGTTCTTGCAGAGCATTGTTGGGCCATTGGGCACCGTCGTGGTTGAACCTGCCGACAGGTTCAGCGAGTGGGGTATTGTTACTCCTCCTTTGTTTCTTTTTCTTTCTTTCTAACGGATGATGCCCTTTCTGTCTCTTTTTGGTGGTTAAAAAGCGGCCATAAGACTATGGCTAAGAAGAAAGGAATGGATCAACTTGGGGACGATCGGTATCGTGTCCGTTGGTTCCATCGTGTTCCCGCCCGTCTCCATCCCCCTCATGATAGGAACCGGAAGAAGAAGGGTAATGGTCACTGGGCATAACTTTTCTGGCAACAACAACCGGCCCTACCAAGAGAACGGGCGTGACTATGATGGGGAGACCTGGATCTACATCAATGGCGTTAGCGTCACTCGAGAGCTACAAAAGATGAACGGCCTTCAGCTGTCTGACCTCTTTCAACGGGAGATTCTGTGCTTTCACAACCCAACCCAAGGTAAATGCCTTCGTTCTCGTTATCTCAAAGAGAGAGAGAGAGAGAGAGAGAGAGGAGAGAGAGAGAGCGGAGGATAGGAAAGAGATGAAATGAAAGTGATAAGAGAAAGGAATGTCATCGTCGTGCTTATGAGAACCTTCTTCTCTGAGAAGGGATGTTGTGGGATCTGGTGGAGTGCATGGTGGGCCGCACGTTAAACAAGATAGGCAAAGTTGCCAGGAAGGAAGCCGACTTTCTGCGTTTCGTCTTTGCCGAACACCCCAACAACAAGGTCATCCTCATCGCCCACTCTCAAGGAACCATAGTCACCTCCAACGCCATCGAGTTCATCATCAAAGAGGACGGCGGGGCCGGACTGGACAGGTTAGAGGTCTACACGTTCGGCTGCGCTGCCACCGAGTTCTTCAAGGTCAGGGACAAGAGAACGGGTCGCTTGGTCCCATTCTACGAGCACTACGCCAACCAGAGCGACTACGTGGCTAAGATAGGAGCATTGCGGGACAGAGGCAAGTATCCTTTCCCCTTTCCGGGCAACATCTTCACTTGCGAGAAGGAGGGCCATCTCTTAGGTATCGCACAGCATTTGCTCTTTCTTCTTTTCGTTCTTTTCCCTCTCCGCTTCTGTCTTCTTTCCTTGCTTCTCTTCTACCTTCTTGTTCGTCGTGTCCCTTGACTTTCCTTCTTTCTCACCGTTTAACAGGGGAGCACTATCTCCCATCAGTTCGCCGGCGCGAGTACCAATGCCTGCAAGACGGGACAACGATAGCATCGCGCCTTTACACCTACATCGATGCCAATGGTCCCTCTCTCTTTCCTTCTTCATGATTGTAGAAGAAAAATCACGTTATTGTGAAACTGTACAAAAAGAAAAAAAAAAAAAAAAGACTCTGCACCATCTCTTTCTCCTCTTTACTCATGCTTCTTGTCCAAAAGACGACGATAGAGCGCTTTGAACTTGTCACGAGCGGCGGTGCAATGCGCCAACTGATGTTCCAACAACGTGACCCGCTCTCTCAGTTCCTCCGCGCCCAACTGGAACATTTTTTCGTAGTGGTCGTTATTCAATCTTCTAAAATAATTCGTTATCGCTCCTCCAAGCTTTTGAAACCTGTTTGCAAAAGTTAGAACGGAAAAAGAAGAAGAGGAAGAGAGAAAGCGAAGTGTACATTGGATCCAAGAAGAAAGCGTTGAGCTTGTTGCGAATGTACTTGACGAAAAAGAAACGAATGCCAGAGAAGAGTTTGGCGGACATGGTACAGACGTGAGTGAAGGTCTCCTCGGTGAGCGCTCTCGAGCGGGTGATCGGCAACAACATTGGATTCTCCTCCGCTTTGCGTTCCATCATTCTGCTCACTCTTGCTTTAGTAGCCTCTTCATCATTATTCAAATAATCATAACTACACATAAAACGAAGAATTAAAACACTGTAAGGAAAAAGAAAGTAGGAAAGGAAAGCTACTCTTTGAGTTCAGAGAGGCCAGAAACGAGATCCCAATCCAAAACTTTGGTGAAGGTTTCAAAGTCATCCATCAATTTGTCCCTGCAAACAGTCTCCGTTTGATCCACAAACTTGTAATAGTTACTCCTTAATTCTTCAACGAAAGGCTCGTAGACATTCAACACTCCGCTGTCTGTCGACTTCATTACTGGAATCAAAAGAAGTTAGAAAGATAAAGACAAAAGAAAAAAGTAAACGGACCTGAAATGGAGATATCACAAAGTCGTTTCATGATATAAGTACATCGTGCTAGAACAACATCAATCAACGGCAGGAATTCCTGACGCGCTTTGATTTGCACAATATCACTCGCCTTTTTGTTGTGGTGTAAAGTTAGCAAAGAGAGAAAGAGAAAAAGAGCAACGAAAATAAAAACAAGAGAGAGAGAGAGAGAGAGGAGATCTTACTGCCGTTTCATAAACAGGAACATTATGAAACTTGGAAGTGCCGATGGCAGCAGCCACTTCATTGATACTGGTAGGTGGGAATTCCTTCGAATGCGCCACATACTCGAACTCGGTCAACAACCGTTCGTACTGCGCTCCGCCATAGACCTTAAACCCGCTGTTGGGAACCTGGTAGTCAATGGCAAGACCTGGCCACTCCCCTATGCCACTGGTGCTCTTCTCCTCCAGAAGGGTTTGACCAAAGACATCCGGGTTACCGATGATGGATCCCTCCAGCAGGCGCTCCACCAGAAGGATGAAGGACTGGACGTAGCTGTTGACTTTGGTCTTGAGCAACTCCAAGTCAGTGCTCTCCAGCTCCTTCTTTACGGTGGCTAATTCCAGTTTAGTCCGCTTGCAGACAGTATCAAGGGTGCGCAGGGTAGGGGCCACACTGGCGTAGTATCGCTCGCTAAGGAGCTCCTCTAGGTAGGCCTTGGTGCGGAAGAAGCCAACTTGTTCGCCAAACTTGTCTTCATCGAAGCGCACTTCTAGCAAGGTTTGATAGTCTTGCAAGTAGACTTCCTTGATGGCATCTCGGAAGCGATCACTGTCGAGGTTGCGGCGAACAGGAAGGCTGATGAAGAAAGGTTTTTTGCCAGGAGGAAGGTTCTCACCCATCAGATACTTATCGGCAGACTCTTTCTTGCGCAGCTCTTTCACGCGATTGTCAAACTTGGTGTTAACCAGGACAGTACGAGAGAACTGCGGGTCGAAGCGACGAACGATGGGGCGGGAGGAGCTGTTGGCCCATTCAACCGTCGATTGTTCCAAGCAAACGATGATTCTGTTGGAAGGACGCATCAGATCTTGCACCATTTTCTCGATTTCTTCCTGTTGGTAACGAGAAAAAAAATGAGTGCGCTTCAAGAAGAAATACAACGGAGATAGAATTACGTTACCTTTAGTCTAGTATCGCCACCAAGACGGAAGCCAGGCGTGTCATAGATGGTGAGATTGGAGCAGTGAGCATACTCCACGCGCAGAATGATGGGCTGAGCGCAAACGCCTTCACCTCGGCCGGCTTTCTCGTTAGTCCTTCGAACGATTTCGTCCACCAAACAATCGATTGGAGTATCCACCAACTCAAAGGCGTCGTGATCGTTGCCTATCTCACCTCCAGAGGGATCGCTACCCCCACCAGGTTGAAGCGTAGAGGTGTAGGAGCTTTCTTTGCGGAAGCGACAGCTTGGCACCTCTTTTTCGGGATTGTTGATCATTTGAAGAATCAAAGGACGTCTTGTACCAATGTCTGGTGATTGTGTTATTTGTCAGTATTTGTTAAGGAATGGTGAAGGAAAAATGACGTACTTGTTTCCACGACATTGAATTGAAAGCCTAATAGGGCTTCAATAAAGCTGGACTTGCCATCTGATTGCATACCAACCACTACAATCTCAGGTGTTTCAAAGTGAATATTGAAGCTGTTGAGAAAAAGCAATAATGAGCTTAATAGAGTCAAGAAAGAAAGAGAGAGATGAGATAAAGTGTTACTCATGTGAAATGCCTTGCAACTCGTTGAAAAGAGCGTAGAGCTCTCTGTTACTCTCATGCGAGCTACGTTCTTCTCTATCAATCCTGTTGCTCTCGTCTTTGAGCTTGTTTTTCACCACTCTGGACCACTTCTCCTCTTCCTCACGTTTGCGCTTCTTATCTTCCTTTCGTGCTTGCTCTCGGGCCTGCATTGCCTGCATGGCTGCTGCCATAGCATCTTCTTGGCTGGTTGTTGGTAGGCAAACCTCGCATGGAAGAAGAAGCTATTATCATAAGCAGAGAAATGTGAGACGAGAAACCAACACGATAAATAGCGTTAAATTAACGAGAAAACTTTATACGGACGTTGTTGGTATTGGCCATAGTTGCTATTTGAAGAAGCAGGATAGTAGGAAGAACTGCCATTACCGTGCATCGATGGAGGAGGGCCATCATCAGCGATAGTGATGGTGGGTGGAGGTGAGTCCATCTGTCCGTGTTGTTGGTGTGAGGAAGAAGAGCTATACTGCTGCTGCTGGGGTTGCAGTTGTTGTTGTTGAGGGCTGCGTTGCAGAGGGCTGTAGTAAGACGGAGAAGGGTTCGATGTCGTAGTGTTCCTGCTGCCACCAAAGGAAGGAGGACCAGCAGAACCGGGAACGAGAGAAAACTTTGATGTGGGCGTTCGCGGTGAAAACTCTCCACCACCAATACCACCGCTGTCTTTGTCGATGAGACTTCCGCCACTGCTGCTTCTCCTTTCGCCCCAGCTAAAAGAAGGAGGAGAGGAAGCTCCGCTGCTGCTTCCACCGCCGCTGCCACCAAAGGAAGGCGGTGCTTGTTGATGGAGGTGATGCTCGCCGCTACCGTTTGTGTAGCCACCGCCGTTGAGATGGTGTGAGGGCGGTTGAAAGGCAAAACCTTCGGTGCCGCTGGGGTTGTGTTGCTGTTGTTGTCCCGCCACGTAGCCGCTAGCGTGTGACTTTGCTTGATAAACTGGTGGCGATGGATAATTCGGCAGATCTGTTCGTAGTAGCAAAAGATGATGACCATGAAGATAGAACTAAGAAAACGAAAAGGCAAGACAGTAGGAGTTACCGTTGTTATCTTCGTCCATCATTCGGCGAGCGGAGTACTCCAGATCGCTGCGCAAGTCTCTGCTCTCTCCGTCGCTCATCGCTTCTTCTGCTACTTTTTTTGTTGCCAGCCTTCACGTAGTGAGTTCGATCGAACACACCGCTTCTTCTACCTG
Source organism: Balamuthia mandrillaris (assembly GCA_031835245.1). Classification (NCBI taxonomy): domain Eukaryota; phylum Discosea; order Longamoebia; family Balamuthiidae; genus Balamuthia; species Balamuthia mandrillaris. The sequence goes on from JAVKOQ010000226.1 coordinate 44,178, forward strand.
GTTGTTTTTGCTTTCGACGCCGCCAAAGGGATCTCACAGATCCTCAGTTTCCGTTGAAACAGATCTCGTAACCAAGTGTGTGTTGTCCAACCGAAGGAAGGAGGAAGCAGAAGCGGGATCAGATCACGTAGCGAACGTAAACAGTTTTTTTTTGTGTTTGCAAAAAAATGTAGCAAAAAAAAAAAAGTGTATTATGTTACGCAATTTCTACTTGGAAAAATTTTAGCGATTTTTTCGGAGTTTCCCTTCTAATTTTGTAAAATTTTCCTCTAAAATTTTTAAGCGGAAACGGGTCGACACGGAAACAGTTACCTCGCAGGAAGATGTTGGCCGTGACGGAAGGAGGAGGAGGAGGAAACGAAGGAGAAGGGGGAGGAGCCCAGGCCTCGGCGTCGCTCCACTTGCACTTTATCGTCCCGGAGGAAAGTTGCACCGCGCTGCTCTACGACTGCTTCAAAGGACTCCCTTCCACAAGCCTCTTTGGCGCTCCGCTCTTCCCTCCCGACTCTCTTCTCGCCCAAGGCCTCTGCCCTCCTTCTTCTTCTTCTTCTTCTTGTTCTTCTCGTTCTTCTTCTTCTTGTGCTTCTTCCATCTCCATCCATTTGGCCAGCGACTTTTATGCTCCTATCCAACAGCCGTTCGACTGCCTGATCTGTCCCGTGTTTGCCGTGCTGGACACTCCCTCCAGGGTATTCCTCTCCGTGCTGCGCTTCTTTGGGGAGAGTCTCGTCCAAAGCGAGGAAGGCGGGGCCATCCGTTCCGAGTTCCTCCCCTCCGACTCGTCACTCACCGCCGAGAGGGGCATCTACGAGCGCGGTCGGCGGGTGATAGAGGAGGAGTGGCTGGGAGAGCTGCCCCAGGGGCAGGCCTTTCTGCTGCCGGTGGCTGCGCTGGGGCGGCCTTGCAAGTACCTGCTGCTGGTGAGCCTCGCTCGCGATGCCTTTGCCGAGAACCTCCGCGCCGACTTTGCTTATGAGGCTTTTCGAGGTTTGTTACAACAAACCAACAAACAAACCAACAAACCAACCAACCAACAAACCAACAAACAAACCAACGTCCATATGCACTAAAACACCAAATAGGAGCATTACTTTGTATTCATAGACACAACCAAAAGAAGGACCCGCGAACAGCCAACTATAAGGACTATTGGCACCCCATTCGCACCGTTGTCAGCACTTTCTTTCAAGGCCCATCCCACGAAGTGGCCTATCAGATGGGCCTCGCCTATCGCACCTTTCTCGCTGGGCAACTTAGGCAACTCCAAAATGCTTCTTCTTCTTCTTCTTGTTCTTCTTGTTCTTCTTGTTCTTCTTCTTCTTCTTTCGACTCTTCCTCTTTTCTGCGAGACCTCAATCGGTTGTTGCGACATCCACCGAATCCTTCGCCAGATGAAAAAGAGAAATATCTTCACCAACTTATTCTTGAGGGTCATATTCGTATGTGTTGTTTGCCTACTCCTATCCTTGTTATGGTTCTCCTTTTCATTCTAATGAAATGCTCGTAGAGGAGAGGGGTTTGCTGGCAGAGGAGGTGGATGTGTTGTTAGCGTGCTTATTGAAGCACAACCCGCTGAACCTTCGGTTGGCTGCCATTCGAGCTTTGTCTTTCTTTGCCACAAGACCAATGTACTTTCTGAAATCCCTTCTCTCTGCTGCATTGTCTTCTATCAGCTAAATGAATTATCAGAACGATGGATTTGTTTGATGCACGAACGCCGCAAGACTTTTTCACAAAGATTCTGCAACAGGATGCCTTGTTGAAGGCCACCATCGAACTGTTGAGCGAGCCGACGGCCATGCAAGAAAATGCTTCCTCTAGTCATCAGCTGTGTCGATTGCATCGAGAAGTACCTCGAGAGGAGGTAGATTGGGCATTCGGACGGGTTCCTCTTGGCCATGGTGGGCTGACCTTTTTCTGTTGTTATTTCTACGTTTGTTATAACTAACTTTTTTTTTTGAAAAAAAGGCACATTTGCAGATGTGTACAAAGTAAAAGTGAATGGAAAGGTGATGGCCTTGAAACAATTCTCCATCGGTTACTTTCATCGAGAAGAAAGCACTATACGGCGAGAGATCGCCACTCACTGGTTTATCCTTGCTCTGCACTCATATCTTTCCTCTGCTCTGCCCTCTCTGCTGTCTCTCTTTTTCTTCCTCTATTTCTGGCTTTCAATCTTTAACCAAACTGAACAACGACATAAAAACTTGAAACAAAATAGTTTATTGAAGCACGCAAACTTGATAACGTGTTTCGGAGCCTGCTTAGAAGACGAAGCAGTGCTAAACTGCGAAGCTGGTCCATTCATTCTGTTAGAGCTTATGAACGGTACTCTTGAGGACTTAATCTACGGAGGCGATGATGACAAAGGTGGTGACTCAACAACAGCGACATCGTCAACTACGAAGCAAAGCCCAAAAACGTTTGACACAAACGGAGAGGAAAAAATCTATGGAGAACCTCCATCTTTTACAGAAGCTTATGTTCTCAGTTTGGCATTACAAATCGCCAGAGGCATTCGCTTCTTGCATTCGTATGGTACGCTATCCACTTTTAGTTTTGTTTTGTTTTTGTCTGTGTAACTGATAACGAGCACCATAGGGATTGTACATAGAGACTTGAAGCCACAAAATATATTGGTACTATCTTTACATGGAAGAGAGAGAGAGAAAAAAAAGAGAGGTGTACCTACGTACTAACCGCCTTGTTTTCCTATTTCTTTTCAAAGATGAGCATGAATTTGCAAACAGCTAAGCTAGCTGACTTTGGTTTGTTTCATTCCTCTTTGTTGTTGTTGATAGTACATTATCATACGCCCATTAACCACTCACGTTTAACAACAAAACCAAAAAACAGGAGTATCACGGCCGCACGACCTCAACATGACTTTTCAGCAAGGAACATTATCCTATATGGCACCTGGTTCGTTTGTGTTCTCTCCCTCGCCTTCGTTCCCTCGTTCTTCCTCTTCTCTTGTCTTTATTCTCCCATCCTCTTTCTTTCTCCTCTTCTTGCGTAACACTAACTCGGAAGCAAATACGTGAAACTAGAAACATTCTCAACCGGAGACTACGGCACCCCAGTGGATATCTACAGCTTCGGTCTGATACTGTACGAGATGGTGATGCGAAAGCGGCCGATGGACGGGCTCAAGTTCAAGACCAAGCCCACCGACGTCATGTTCACGATGGAGCTCAAGGGCAAGCTAGAGAAGGGCGAACGCCCGGAGCTCCCTCGTCGCACCCCTTTCGCTTCCTTGATCCGGCATTGCTGGCAAACGCGACCCGAGAAGAGGTACTTGTTGTGTTTGTTTAGTTTTTTCGTGTGCATGCGATGTTTTTCTTTTTTTTTCCCCCTCTTGTGTTTGTTTTCCTTTGTCGTTGTTTCGTGTCGGTTCTTACTCGTTGTTGTTTCTTTTGCAACGAATGAACGAGAGAAGACCGACAGCAGCACAGCTGGTGACCATGTTGGAGAATCTTTCGGGCTCTTCTTCTCCCACTCATTCCCGTTCTCCTTCTCCTCCTCCACCTTCCCTATCCTCCACCTCCTCTTCCGGCGCGAACGCGCTCCTGAAACGCAACTCCAGCGGCAGCGGCTTGTTCTCTTCTTTGTTCTCTTCTTCCTCTTAATGTAACAATTTTTTTGAAAAAAGTTACGATATATTGCGATTAGTGATCAAATTTGTCGACTTCATATCCATATTAGGTATTTAATTAACAAAATTAAATCAATAATCGAGAAAAAGCGAAATATCTTTCGACAAAGCAAGAGAAAGAAAGAGATGAGCAGCACTCGACAGAGCGGCACCGCCAACAAAGGCTTCCTCTCCGCGTTGGCCCTCTGGAACGCCCTCCTCTACAAGGACGTGGGGCAGGGCCGTTCCCTCCTGCGCACCACCGGGGCCTGGCTCCTCCTCGGCGGCTGCTCCCTGGCCGCCGTCTCCCTGGTCCGCCGTCGCCTCCGCCAGCAACGCCGCCAGGCCCTCCTCCAGCTGCCCCTCCGCTTGGCCTCCTCCCGCTTCGACTACGTGATCATCGGCGGCGGCTCCGCGGGCTGCGCCCTCGCCAACCGCCTCTCCGAGGACCGCGAGGTCACGGTGCTCCTGCTGGAGGCCGGCCCGCCGGAGAGCCACCACCCCGCCATCGCCGTGCCCGCCGCCGCCATCACCCTGCAGAAGACGGAGGTGGACTGGCAGTTCATGACCACCCCGCAGAAGGGCACCAACGGGAGGGTTCACCATTGGCCCCGTGGAAAAGTGTGAGTATACTCTATTTGTTGGCGTCGTCAACCTTTTCGACCTTTTTGATGTTTTTCTTTTCTTCTCTTCTCTCTTTTTTGCCTTCTTTTTTTAAAACTTTTATTCGTTTCTTGTTCTTGTTCTTGTTCTTGTTCTTGTTCTTGTTCTTGTTCTTCTTGTTCTTGTTCTTGTTCTTGTTCTTGTTCTTGTTCTTCTTCTTCTTCTTCTTCTTCTTCTTCTTCTTCTTCTTCTTCCTCTTCGTCTTCTTCTTCTTCTTCTTCTTCTTCTTCTTGTTCTTGTTCTTGTTCTGTTCTTTCTTCTTCTTCTTCTTCTTCTTCTTCTTCTTCTTCTTCTTGTTCTTGTTCTTCTTGTTCTTCTTCTTGTTCTTCTTCTTCTTCTTCTGCTTCTCTTCCTTTTCTCTCGTTCTCTCCCCTTGCTCGCTTGTTTTCTCTTTTCTCTCCTCATCTTGTTCTCCCTCATCCTCATTCGTTTCTTCCCACCTTCGTTCTCTTTTTGTGCAAACGAAACCGTAGGTTGGGAGGATGTGGCGCTCTCAACTGGATGCTCTACGTCAGAGGCAACGCCGAGGACTACAACCTGTGGAGCAATTACTTTGGCTGCGAGGGATGGTCCTACGATGATGTGCTGCCCTACTTCCTCAAGTCGGAGGACCTCGTGGCCCCCTCTCCCACCAACCCTACTTTTGGAGAGCACGTGCCTCGCCCTGAGGCTGGTTTTCATGGAAGCGGAGGTCCTTTCACTATCTCCTATGTCCAAGATATCAATCCTGTTGCGAGGTTCGCTTTTTCTTATGCGATGTTTTATGTTTATGTTTCTTCGTGCTTCTTCTAAGTAAGTCGCATTCATCATTGCTCATTCTTCCCACTATCTTTGGTTTTTTTTCTATCTTTTTTTTTTTGAAACACAAAAGAGCATTTGTAGAAGCAGGAGAACATATCGAAGGTGGAGGCATCAACAACGACTACAACGGAAACAGCCAATTAGGCTTTGCGTTCGCACAGATGAACGTGCGTAACGGACGTCGCTGCAGCCCAGCTTATTGCTTCCTTGACGCCAAAGTTCGTGGCCGACCAAACTTGACCGTCTGTCCTAACGCTCATGTCACTCGCATCCTCTTCAACGAACAAAACCAAGCCACTGGTGTCGAGTTCAGGTATCGTTTCGTTTGTTAACTTTCATTAGGATTTTTCTACTTTAGCACCTTCTTTTTAATGCATATTTGCCTTCGATATGACAAAGAGCAAAAGCTGATGACTACAGGACTACAATAACGGTGGAGGCAGCGGAGGAGGTCATTCTCTCAGCTGGTTCTGTTGGCTCTCCACATATTCTCATGTTGAGCGGTGTAGGACCAAAGGAACATTTGGAGGAGAAAGGTGTCCCTCTCGTTCATGATCTCCCGGCAGTAGGACAACACATGCAAGACCACATCTTTTGCATGCTTAATTTTGAGTGCTTAAAGCCTATTACAGTCAAGAAGGAGTTGTTGGGCGTACGTCCTTTAACTCTTTCCTCTGTCTTTCTTCTTCATTATCATCTTCTTGTTCTTTCTCTTCTGCTCCTCCTCTTCCCTCCTTCTCTTCCTCTTCGCTTTTGTATTGCCGGTTCTTTTATTTTTGCAAAAAGACTTACTTACCTACTTTTACATTCCTTTTTTAAAAAGAGCTTTTCCAACGTTCTTCAATACATGTTGTTCAAGAAAGGTCCGCTCGCCTCGCAAGGCCTTGAAGCAATGGCCTTTTTGAGGACGCCAACATGCGATCTGCCTTACCCTATTCCCGACCTGCAGATCCATTGCGTGCAAGCTGGTGCTAAGAGCCCTGATGCCACCCGCTTGTTCGGTTTGGAATATGACGAAAACGATGAGGATAACAACAAATTCATGTAAGTTTTTACTTTGTGCTTCCTTTTTGTGTTCTTCATTCGTCTTTCATAAACTAAACGTCTTCCGGACAGGTTTATGCTGATTCCAACATTGCTGCATCCTCGAAGCAAAGGCAGCGTTACTCTGGCTAGTGCAGATCCGATGGCTGCTCCCGTCATCGATCCATGCTACCTCAATCATGAGCAGGACGTGCAATCATTGCTTGAAGGCATGAAGATTGCTCGCCAAGTCGTGCGAACTCCAGCTTTCAAAGACCTAGCGTTAGTTTATTTTTCTCCCTCCCTTTCTTCTGCCCTGTCCTTGCTTATGTCCTCTTCCGCCTCTCTTGTTATACCTGACCTGTTCTCCTTGTTCTCCGCAGAGGCCAGGAACTGTTGGAAAAGGCCTTGGCACAGCAGTACCCACCTGATTCGGATGAGTACTTGCTGGAGGTACTTCGCAAGAAGGTGGTCACGGTATATCACCCTGTTGGCACTTGCAGGATGGGTCAAGAGGTTAAGGACTCTGTTGTGGATTCCCGTCTTCGTGTCCACGGTCTTGCAAAACTGGTATCTCTAGCGTTCTGTCTTTGTAAGCTACTTTTTTTCTTTAGTTCCTTTCTCACGCAGGAAACAATAACAGAGGGTGGTGGATGCAAGCATCATGCCAGAAATTATCAGCGGCAATACGCATGCTCCTGCCATCATGATTGCGGAGAAAGCCGCCGATATGATCAAAGAGGAACGTCGCATGCGATCTGCCAACTAAAAGAACGGAAATGTAAACACAAGTTTCTCTTGTTATTCATCAGTAAAGGAGGCTTGACTATCCCACCGAATGGGTCTGAAGCCTCTCCGTTGTTGTCTCCCAGCAGCACCACCAGCACCCATAATGCTGGTTGGCTCTTTGTGATAGTTGCCACCACCAGTGCTCCACATCGGATACGACGAGAACAGAGAAGCGCTCGAAGACGCTGTAGACAAGGAAGCAGGAATCGATGAAGAGGACATCTCCGACTCCCATGAGTCCTTCAACCCTCTTCGTCCCCATTCGTGACTCGCTCTTCCGCTGCTGCCGCTCTCACCACCAACTTCCGTTTGGCTTTCGTTGTCTGTGTGTAGGTGATGGTTACTGGTTGAAGTTGAAGGAGCATTGTTACCGTTGAAGTAGTCGGTGTGTGGCAAGAGAGTGTATCCATGCATCCGCTTACGGGCTTGTTTCAGCGGCAGTCGTGTCCAATAGTTGATGGCGAAGAGGAGGAGCAGAATGACGATGGATACGCCGCTCGTAATGAGGATGATGTACCAAAAGGGTACGTCGATGGGTAAATCTTCCACGTTCATTCCAAACACTCCTGAAACGATCACGATTGGTAACGCGATGGCACCTATTTTTGTTGTGCATGTAAGGTATACATGAATGGATGAATGGAGAAGGAGAGGGAGAGAACAAACCAATCACAGAAATAAAGTTTTGCAACCGTTTGTTTTGATTGTCCTTCAGCTTTTGCTCTTCTGCTCGCAGCAGACGTTCTCTCTTGGACTCAGCCTTCTCCTTGTACTTTAGCCGACGCTGCTCCTCCAGAAAGCCAGACTCAACGATGCCTAACACGCCACGAATCTCTTCGCTCAACTCCATTCGATACGCAGGGATACCGTAGACCTTCCTGAGGGTAGAGAAGAAATGGGCGTACTCGGAGAGACCCCCACAGTCATCGCTGCTCATGCCCAGAGAGTAACGCAGCATCAGCGTGGCGAGGTCCCGCAGCTGTGTTCGATAGGCCTTCAAGCCCTCAAAACCTGTCTCTGATTCCAACTTGAGATTTTCAGCCTGATAGGCTGCTAAATTGGATAGCTCAAGCAATACTACTCGTTCGCCATGCCTTTGTTTTGTTTGTGTAAGAAAGAGGAGAGAAGAACGATGAAAGAAATAGAAGATGAAAGAAAAGCATACACATGTTGACCAAGGACCAAATAAATGCCTTGGAAAAGTTGAGGCCAGGTTTGGGTCTCAAAGTGAATGTTCTTGCTATTGATGGGCCAACTCAAGGCGACGGTGCCCTCTCTTGCAATTCCAATGTAACGGTTGAACCGTGGAATGAGCACCTGGTCCAATTGTTTGTGTTTAGCCATTGCATCAGGCGGTGGCGGCCTGTTGCCTTGTCCGTAGGCTGTTTAACAATCAGAGAAAAGGTTACACAAATTTTAACCGAAAAAGAGAAGGAAAAAAATCATACCCCGCCGCAAATGGAACAGATATTCTTTTATTTCTTCTTCGTCCATTTCTCTGTCCACAACTACTGTCGTATGATGGTTCGCGTACTGCAAGTAAGAGAGGAGAAATTAGAAGATAATGAGACATAAGATATGCGGAGAAAACGTACGACGCTCTGAATAATACGATGAGGAGGCTGAGCAGGATCCTCATCGGTGAAATGCAATAACCAGTCTCCGATTTCGGTCAGAGAAATTGGATTGTCTTCGTATCTAAAAGGAGCATTCGCAAGAATGAAAGAATTAAAGAAATGAACAAAAGGAAAGGGGAAACGTAAAGCCAGGAGGAAGAGGAGAGACGTACAAAGCAGTAGCAAGCAAGCCCAAACATTCATGATGCTCTTCATCATAATCGCTCTGACTATCTTCCACCACAAGAGATCTTCGTTTCGTTAGCCGAAGGGAACGTGCATCCAGACTGTTATCGCTTCTTCTTTGTTGTAGACTGGGTGAAAGAATAGCAGCCAATTCAAATTCTTCGTGCTCTTTACCATCGCTGCTATCTTCATCGTCGTTGGCGCCTGCTCCATAGCGACGTATATCGCTACTATCTGAGTTGATGCTGTAAGATCGAGCAGGGGCAGAACTGCTCGTCTTCCGGATAAGCGAGTCGCCTTCTTCTCCCTCATCGCCCTCTTTTCTGCCAAAGGGTTTGAAAGGAAAGTCATCGTCTGTTCTCCGCCTATCTTTTCGCAGCTTCTTCTTTTTCTTCTTCTTTTTGTCCCGTTTTGATTTGGATTTCTTTGAAGAGAACGAAGGACCAAGCGTCCATCCTAAGAAGAGATCCGTGACACAATGCCGAAACTTGGAGAGAAAGAGCAAAGTTCTGAGCTCATCCAAGCTGAGACCCGAGTTATTGGTCAACCAGTTCAAATGGAAGATGAGGAGCCCCGTTCCTAAAGGATAGAATACTAACTCTACATCTGTAATATCCGCATTGAACGAGACCAACGAAGAAGAGGATGTGGAAGAAGAATCAAAGGTTGCTTGATAGTACTCTTCACCACTTGCGCTAGCAGCACTGGTATCATATTCTTCTTCTTCTCTGTCTCCTTCCTGAATGTCAGGACTGGGAGGATTCTCTCCCTCCGAGAATTCGCTGGGCAGAAAGGAGTCATGCTCGTTTTCACTGTCGGTGGAAGAAAAGTTGTCCTCGTCTTCCTTTTGGACATAGGCCCAAAGCTTTGGCCTCGGAAAGAGCGTTCGCAGGGCGTAATCTGTCAACCGAACCTTGCGCGACTTCCAAACTGGTTGAAACTCCGAAGACGATGAACCTGGTTGATGACCAGTTTGTTGATGATGAGTATGAGAGCTTTGGTGTGAGTTTGAAGCGGAGTTATTATCACTAGATGAAGGGCCGGCGTTAGTAGAAGCATGAGCCGAGTCTGCTGTGTTGGAGTAAAACGTGTCGTAGCGTGTGTTTTGGTGGAGGCGAGCATAGTAGAGGTGTCGTTCCTTCCAACCAACCATTTGCCGGAACTGAGGGTTCAGCTTAGCCACCTCCATTGGCAGCTTGTCGGTTATTTCCCAAAGTGGCACCGCTTCGCCTGTCTCTGCATCGATTATGCGTCTTGCTAATAGCTTTTCTATCCAATACCCTGGTGGCTTCCTGTTTAGTCGAGGGTTTTAACATTACAAGTCGGAATAAAGAAGAACAAGAAGACGAATAAGCAGAGAAGCAGAACAATGATGACAGAAGTACGGAGAAATAAAATCCCGGACCTCAAATCATCCCACGTGACAGAGAAAATAAGGGCAGTCTTCGCCACTAAGCAATTGTACTCATAGGACTCTTCACCTTCCTCCGGTTGTTGCTCTGCTGTTTGCTCTTGTTGCTGCGGCTGCGCTTGTCCTTCTTCATGCTCTTCCTCTTCCTCCATTTCTCCCGCTGGCAACTGTTGTGGTGGTAAAATAGGAGCGAAACTTTCTCCTTCCTTCAGCAGAGCCTTTGCCTTCGCTTTCTCTCTTTTTCGCTCCTTTTGTCTTCGCTCCCGCCGCATTCGTTTCATCTTTCTTCTCGCACGTATCTCGCTCAGTTCTAGATGTGTAGGACCAATGATTGTGCTTCCCTTTCCTTCCTCTTCTTCCTCCTCTTCCTCCTCTTCCCATTCAAAGAATTCTCCCTCTTCCTCTTCTCCTTTTTCTTCTTCCTTCGTTTTCTTTGGTTCTGCTGCCCCTCTCTTTCCCTCAATCTCTTTCTTTTTCTCGTCCTTCTTCTCTTCCTTTTCTTTAGTTTCTGCTGCTTCTTCTTCTTCTTCTTCTCCTTTCTTGCCAAGTCTAACGCCACTATCAGATGAAAGCAACCTACGACCAGAAACCGGTCGTACCTCTCCAAACGAAAAGCTTTTCCGCATGACTGGCACCAAGAGACCCTGTTGTGCCTGTTTGCGAGGTGAAGGCGGTCCTGCTGCACCTCCTCCTGCTGTCGTGGAAGAGGTGGCTGCGGTGCCAGTTGTCGTAGAAGAGGCGAGAGGAGTAATGGAAGAGAGGAGAGGTATGGCGCTGAGGAGCGGCTTCTGTTGTTGCCGCTGTTTTCGTTTCTGTTTGTCCCGCAAGATGGCCTTTTTGCTCAGTAGCAACGTTCCATCCGCATCTGAGAAACGAGAAAAGAATAAGAGAAGATAGAGAGAGTGAGAAGAGAGGAGAGGGAAGAGGGAAGTAAGCGAGTGAACGTGTGAGGTGATGAGAGAAGATAGGACAAAGAAGTGACACAAACAAAAAAGAGAGAAGAGAGAACAAAGACTAGAACATGGAGGAGGCAACGAAGACAGAAGAGAGTGAACTGAGGGGGGGGAGAGAGAGAGAGAAAGAGAGAAAGAAAGAAAAAAGGAGAAAAGAGAAGGAGAGACCATCTTCCATGTTTTCGCTCCTGGGTGTGGACTGGGCGCCACTGCTAGTGATGCCACCACCGCCTGCTCCAGCACCTCCAGCACCACCACCCCCAACAGCACCCGCAGCGACACGTCGATGGCTGAGCACAGGAGAGGTTTCCCGCCGTCGCACCCTTCTTGTTTCCGAGGTTGTTGTTGTGGTGCCAGTCGGAGAGGGCTCCTCTTCTCCAGGCAGGGTGTTGCTGGAAAAATGAACCCTGCCCTTTTTCTTGTCCTTGCTCTTCTTCACCTGCCCTCCTCCTTCGTTTGCTGGCACTGCTGTTGATGTGATCGATGTTGTGGTGGTGGTCGATGGAGCGACTGCGGTTGAGGTTGTCGTGGATGCCGCTGCTGGTTGAGTGCCACCGCTCACTCCGCCAGCAGGAGAAGCGGAAGGTGCTGATACCTCCTGTCGCGTTTTGTCTTCGGAAGGAGACGACATGGTTTTTTCATTTACTGCCCCCCCGCCGGCCGCAAAACTGGATAGTGCAACTACAAACAACAATTTGAAAAAGTGGTTCTTGTTTTCTTCCTTTTTGTTTTATTTTTTCTTCTTTCGATGGTTTTTTTAAGGTGATTTCAGACGGAAATTACACCAAAAGAAGACAGAAAGTCCGGAGATAACCTGTTAATTTCCCCTGACGTCATCGGTTCTGCTGGGATTGGGTGGCCGCAAAACTCCGGCCAGATCACCCCACTAAAAAAGTAAAATAAAGATAAGGTTAGGGTTACTCCTCGCATTAGGGTTTGTTCCACTCGACCCTAAATTATTGGCAATTAATTCCTTATCGTGACCTGTGCCCTCCTATGTCTCTCTAGCTCTTCCCACCACCGTTTCCATTGTCTTTCTCTACTTCTCTCCTTCTTTTTCTCTCTCCTTCTCTCTCTCTCTCTCTCTCTCCTTGTTCTTGCTTTTTTACAGCTCATTTCATTTATTGCTTATTGACCTCCCTCAATGCCGGCAGCTAAAGCCTTGCCAAACTTCTTAAATCCCTTCTTGGCCTTCTTCTTGTTCTTGTCGGACTGCGTCTTGGCAAACTTGAGCTGTCCCTTCTTGTTGACCTTGTAGCCAGTTGGCACTGGGCCCATGTGTGTCGCGGGCAGCTGCTCCGTTGGGGGATAGCCCTGGAACTGGCCTGGAGGGTAGCCAAAGTCGACGGCGGTGATGCCGACGTGGATGTCCCCCTGGGAGACTCCTTGCAGCTTGAACCAACGGTCCTTTTCTAAGCCTTGGATGAGGCCACCCAACTGATAAGCGGTTTGTTTGAGAGAAGAAACGGGAAAAGAAGACGCTATTAGTTAACAGAGGACGAGGAAGAGGAGAGGGTGATAGATGGAGAAGCAGAAGAGGAAGAGAAGACGGAAGAGAACAGCCAGAAGAGAAAATAAAATACAAGAAAAGAAAGAGGAATACACCACAAAACAATAGCTTGCATGCAACAAGAAAGAAAGAAACGACAAGCAAGCAAGAAAGAGACAACAAGAAAGAGACGACAAGAAAGAAACGACAAGAACGAAAGAAAGAATAAGAAGTAAAAGCAAGAAGACGGAATAGAGGAGTACCGAAACAACAACACAGCCAAGGCGGTCATGAGAGCCTAGGGTACAAATGCAACAAACCGGGTTAATGGAGAAAGTCACGCTTGACAAAACAAAACAAAACAAAAAACGAACGAAACCACAATAAGCAAATAAAAGAAGAGACAAAAGAAACAGAAACAAAGGAAAAATATACTTTTAAAAAAAAAAGAAAAGGGGGATATGTGCGTTACCGAAACGATCCCAGTCAAAGACCTGGAAGATGACCCATGGGTCAGAGAGGTCCCTCAAGGTCAGGTCAAAGCTCTGGTTGAAGGTGGGGCTGAGGGACTTCTTGATGGTCTCAGTCTTGACGGTGGTGCCCTCCACTGTTACCGTTACGTAGGGGTCGCTCTTGCCTTTGTTCATCAAAAATAAAAAACAAAAAGTAAAGTTTAAGGTTTGCCGTTTGCCCTGTCTCAAGTCCATGAAAGATGAGGGACAAAAAGAAAACAGACAACAAGGACCAGAGGAGCGCAAGAAGACCGAAACAAGAAAAATAAAAAGGAGAAGCGATCAGAAAAGAAAGAAAAGGGATACCGCCAACATCGGCAGCAATAAGGTGTTGGCACTCGATGACTCGGATACGAATGGTGTAGGGCATGTTCGCGTGTGCACGAAAGAATGGATGGTCGTGTACTGGTGGAGAAAAAACTTGGTGAAGAAGAAACCGACTTTGTCTGTTTTTATTATAGGTGAAATGATTGATCCGAAATATTATAATTATCTATCCCTTTTAAAGTAATTTTTATTGGAATTATCGATTAAATTCGGATGATATCACGATTGACTTAATTAGGTAATGTTGAGGTCATACAAAATTCTTTGCATGCTTCTCATTCTTTGCTGCGCTCCTCTTCCTTCAGCAGAGAGGAGCGATAGAACGAGTAGAACGTCTTGCTTCTGGCCCAGGTCTCGGTGGGGCTGCTGATGTCCAGCGTCTCTGGCGCAAAGAGTTGGACCGCGTTGTTCCTGTAGGCCTCGAGGAAGGAGGTGGCGACGTTACGGTTGAAGGCGTTGACGTTGGGGTGAGAGGCATACTCCTCCAACTTCATCCAGCGACATTCGCTGATCTCTGCTTCTTCTGCTGATAGCTCGAATGTTTGTGGCTCAAGCAGACCAACAAAGTACATATCAGCGTTGTCGAAAAGCTATATTTTGTGAAGAGAGCAATGAACAGATGTTCGTTGATTGAATGAAGAAGGAAGAAGGAGGTACCATTGGATGAGTGTGACGAAAGAATAACAGGCCTTTAAACGTGGCTTTGACGCTGGTCTCCTCAAAGACCTCTCTACATACAGCATCACCTAACGGCTCTCCTAAAGGGTAAAGGGGAAGGGAGAGAAAGAGAGAGAGAGAGAGAGAGAGAGAGAGAGAGAGAGAAGGTAAGCAGTGAAACAAGATGAATGCTCCATCTTGGGAGGATATTAATGCATACCAGCTTGAACGTAGCCTCCTGGAAGTTTCCATTGTCGTGGTTTCTCTGCATAACGTTCTTTTGGTTTGTTTGTTTAGTCAGACATACTGAGAGAGAGAGAGAGAGAGAGAGAGAGAGAGGATGAGTGAACTGATTACCTGAAACAACTAACACTTCTTCTCGTTCTGGAGAGAAGACTAATCTAGCATTTATGGTCATCATCAGCTATATTCCACAAGGAAGAACAGGACACAATGAAAGACAAGCAAGCTGAAGACACAAACACAAAGCAAAGACAAACCCTCCAGCGCCAATGGTGTGATGAGGCCCATCCGGCATAAGGCAAGGCCCATCGGCCAACCACGTCGTGAGCCGCAATGCGTCTGGCTTTGCCGAGTGATATACGAACCCACACTTTGGTTTTTGAAAAGTGCAAAGTGCCAGCAGAACGAGAGAGAGAGAGAGAGAGAAGGAGAGAAGGAGAGACGAAAAGAACAAAGAGCAAGGAAATGAGAAAAGAGAAAAGAACAATCTGTTATCGAGAGAGAGAGAGAGAGAGAGAGAAGAAAAAGGAACAAGAAAGATAGAAAACCTTGACAGCAATAGGCACCAAAGCACAGAGCTGAATAGGAATGTTGAGCCAAATGCCTCTTCTGCCTTGTTTCTTCCATATCTCCAAGGAAGCTTTTTTTTGCAATGAATTTTTGTTTTCAAAAAAAAAGAGAACTCACGAAAAAGAAAGAACACAAGCACCAAACCTTGAAGACGCCTTCCAAATTCGATGGGATCGGTCGGTAACGCCGACTCCGTAATGGTCACCCCGTTGTAGAGGTTCACCACCCCTTCCAAAAGGGTGGGATGATCACCGGAATCCAGCTCCTCCGCACCTTCCGTAACGATGTCGTCTCCCCTCGCCTCACCGACGTTCCGTCCGACCAACACTTGCTTGGAGGTTCCGTTCATCTCTCGATTTTATTGACTTTGTTTCCGTCCCGTACTTTCGCGACGACACGATTTTTTTCAAACGGGACGACACGGAGAATGTTCCGGGACGACATGATGCGCATACCAGGACGACATGAACAAACGGAAGAAAAAGAGAGAAAGAAAGCAGAAAAAGAAAGAAAATGGACGGCGGGGACGGGGTGGAGGCCAAGGTGCGGGAGCAGGTGGAGTTTTACCTGAGCGACAGCAACCTCAACAAGGATAAGTTCCTGCGGCCGTTGGTGGAAGGCGATCCTTCTGGCTGTACGTATCACTACCTTACTTTTTCTGTGTTCACTGAGCTCACCCCGCAAATGCATTTGTTTATTTGTATTCATCAAACCTCTTCTTCCTCTTTGATGCATGCAGTTGTGGACATTTCCGTTCTTGCCAACTTTAACAAAATATCTAGTTTGACAAAAGATCATGGTATGGTTTTTTTTTGGTTCCGAGTGAGTGTGCTTGTTGAGGAAGTTAACTATTCTTCGCTCTCTTAGAGTTGATTGTTCGCAGTTTGAAAGCCTCCAAGAAGTTGAAAGTGGACAAAGAAGGCAAACGTGTGAAGCGCAAGCTTCCTTTCCAGACTTACGATGAAACTCCTCGGACCGTCTATGCTGTATGCTTCACTCTGCTTCTCTACTCTGCTCTTCTCGTTTCTAGATTCTCTCTTCCCTCTTCTCTTCTCTGTTCTTTGCTTCTATTGCTTCGCTATTCTCGCTTCTCTCTCCCTGCTTGTAGTCACAACTGCTTACACTGTTTTCCACTGTATCTCTTCTCGGCGGTCTGTTTTTGTTTAAACGATAGGAAAATCTTCCCAATGGCTTTAACCATGAGACACTGAAGCAATTGTTCGAGACCGTGGGCAACGTGGCCTACGTCAGCCTTCCTCGCTTCCAACAGACGAGACAGTTCAAAGGCTTTGCTTTTGTGGAGTACGAGCAGGAGGCTGATGCCAATAAAGCTGTCCAGCAGCTGAACGCCTTTCATCCGACCAACAATCCGAAAGGGCTGCGAGTTGTGCTCAAGTATTATACTCTTTCTCTCACTCTTACTCTCTTTCTCTCTCCGCTTCTCTCTCTATTTTTTCCCTTCCTTTTGTCGTTTGTTATCTGACGTAACAAAACCAAAGGAGTGCGTGGGCTGATATGAGGGAAAAGTTTGAGCAACAGAAGCAAGCACAACAGGACTCTTCTTCCAACAAGCCAACCCCAGGTCAAGAAAAGAAAAGAAAAAGAGAAGATGAGAAGAAAGAGGCAGACAAGCAAAAAGAAACAGAATCCGACGAAGAGAAAGAGAAAGAAAAGGAAAAAGAGGAAACAAAAGAAGAACCGAAAAAGAAAAAGCGAAAGAAAGAAACGACAGAAAGTAATGGCAGTAAATTGGACAAGAAAAAAGTGAAGAAAGCAGCCAAAAAGGACCTGAAGAAGGAGAAAAAGCAGAAGAAGAAACAAAAGGAAGAAGAGAAGAAAGAGGAGAAAAAGGATAAGAAGAAAAAGAAGAAGCAGCACAAAGGAGAGGAAAAGCAAGAGAAAGCCGATAAGAAGAAACAGAAAAAGAAGAAAAAGAAAGTGGCGGAATGAAGACTTTTTATAACCACTCCTTTCTTTTCTTTTTTTATTTTTTGTTCTTTCTTTTTGATTTATACATTTAATCCAGGGCTTTTGAAGAAGCAAGACCTTGTGCGTTGGATATGGCGGAATCCAATCTGCTAAGTCTGGTTTGCTCTCTTTTCTTCCTTTGCACTAACTGGAAGATGCCAAACAGTAGCACAGCCACAGCTACGAGCACCACGAGAGGCACGGTTACACCCACCGCTATAGCCACTGTATCATCATCATCATCATCAGAGTTTTTGTTGCTCACTGTGGATGAGGAGGAGGCATCGTCGGCGATACCATCTGCAGTGTAGCCATCCTCTCCGATGTCATCTGTTGGTTCGTCCATTCCTTCCACCAAAATGGAGAGATCTTGTTTTTGCAATTAGAACAAGAAAGAAAGAAACGACAAGAAAGAAAGAAAGAAACGACAAGAAAGAAAGAAAGAAACGACAAGAAAGAAAGAAAGAAACGACAAGAAAGAAAGAAAGAAAGAACGGACGAAAGAAACGACAAGAAAGAAAGAAAGAAAGAAAGAAACGACAAGAAAGAAACGACAAGAAAGAAAGAGAGAGAGAGAGAGAGAGAGAGAGAAAGACAGAAAGAAAGAAAGAAAGAAAGAAAAAAGAAAGAAAGAAAGAAAGAGAGAGAGAAAGCAAGAAAGGAAGAAAGGAAGAAAGAAAGAAAGAAAGAAAGAAAGAAAGAATGAGAGAGAAAGCAAGAAAGAAAGAAACACCAAGAAAGAATGGAGGTAAAAAGAAGAACATATTTAGGAAGAAGGAAGACTTACCGGGATCGTAAAAGATATCCGTAGAGCCAGACAATCCCAACCTCACCGTAAACGAGGTCTGGTTGGGCTGCCCGTTAGAGCGGTTCCAACCGGACGTGATGACGTTCAACGCCTCGAAGCCCCATCTCGAAGGTTCCTCCGGGTAAAGCTCCGTTGTGACGACCGGCGGGTGGTTGAGGGAAAAGAGCACCTGGTTGAGGCGCACTTTGAAGGTGTCGTTGTAGATGTTGAAGATGAAGGTGGCTTGGTTGTTGGCCAAGTTGGTGAGGCTGATGGAGGGAAGGAATTGGCCGGGATGGAACGGGGAGGGCATGGGTGCTATCGGATGAGAGAACTCCAACTTTTTGCAAAGAGCTTAGCCAGAAAAAAAGAAAAAGAGAAAGAGAAAGAGAAACGACGAAAGAGAAAGAGGAAGAGGAAGAGAATAACAGAACGCACCAAAAGATCAAGCCAAAGGCTATAGTAGTCACCATCAAACGGGTCCGTTTGAGACTCGTAGTTTTGAATGTCAAATGATAGTTTGAGGGAGTTGGCGTTCACTCGGATTGTCCTTGTTGCTCCTTCGTCGTTGCTATCATGTTGGGAAATAAGAAAACATAACACCCAACATAGCATAATACAGAAGAGAGAGAGAGAGAGAGAGAGAAGGAGAGAACGAACGTGAGGATTCGAAACTCCTCGTTTTCAGCTCCGTAGAAGCTAAGGGCGAAACGGGAAGAGGCGCCAGCAAAGCCTTCCACGCTCCCGACGTACTCTCGGTCAGAGACGACGTCGTGCGTCCACCCAGCGGTGGACGAGTTCACCACCGTCTCGCCAAGACCCCACATACACCCATCCAATGTACCTTAGTGTTATTCATATTTTTTGTTGGTTGGTCGGTTTAAAAATATTTTCACACTTCTGAATGAAGAACCAACGTACCAGGGTTGGGCAGGACGCCGAAAATGGAGGAGTCTTCCGAGTACCAACGACACCTGTACTCTGCTATGCTGGTCAGCTGCAGCTGGATCCAATACTCTTCAATCACGCCTCCGCTGTTGTCCTTGGGGAAGCCGCAGAACGTTGGGTTGTCTCCATCCAGGGCCACGCGAACGTAAAGCGCTGGCACTGCATGGGTGGGAAGCGAGGAAGAAAGTTACGACCTGTAAACAAAAAAAAAAGGGGGGGAAGAGAGGCAGAAAGAGAAAAGCGTTACAGTCAATAACGGTGAGAGCTTCCTCTTCGGTGATAGGGGAGAGGGCCTGGCTGGGATTCGCCAGGAGAAGGGTGATGGCCAGGCTTCCAACCAAAAGCAAAAGGCGAGGGAGCCGCTGCATACTTTGGAGACCGTAAACTGGCCAGTGAGTGGCACCGGTGCGCGTGCCGCGTATAGTAGTATTAAAGGGTATTAATTAATAAATAAATCCATCGCATCTGAAATAGATCAACAAAAGAATTCGGCCGCGGGGCCGTTCGGCTAACGGATTCGTCCCGTGAGATACCATAACCGCGAGAAACCGTTACACTTTGTCCAACAGTTAGCGGATGGAGTTGCTTTCAGTTGTCTCCTCTGTATCTCCATTCGCGTCAGCCAAGATTTGAAAATCTACGTCACCCTATTCTGAAAAGGTAAAAGCTGACCTCACCCACATTAATGAAACGAAAAAGAAAGCAACAGAAAAGAAAGGGACCACTGAGAGAAGATGAGAAACGTAGTGCACAGGGCGGTGCAGGTGAGAGGGAGCGAATGCGGCAAGGCCGTGGTGCTGGGCATGAACGCGGGGCGCGTCAACGCCATAAACCACACCTTCCTCGAAGACCTGGACGCCGCCCTCACTGAGATCGAAACCGACGCCCTCTACGCGGACCGCCCCGTCATCGTGGCCTCCGCCTCGCCCATCGCCTTCAGCGCCGGCCTGGACCTCAAGCACGTCTCCTCCCTCGACCGGCGGCAGTTCCATGACTTTATGACCCGCTTCGAGGAGGTATTCATGCGTCTGCTGACCTTGCCGCGACGCACCGTGGCGGCCATCAACGGCCACGCCCTGGCTGGCGGCTACTTTGTGGGCCTGGCCTGCGATGAGAGGGTGGCCCTCGAGGGAGACTATCGCATTGGGGCCAACGAGGTGCTGGTGGGGCTTGAGTTCCCTGCCGTGTGTTATGCTATGGCGCAACCCAAGCTCTCCCCTCATGTGCTTTATGAGGTTACTATCACTATTTTATTTCTCTGCTTCTCTGCTTCTCTGCTTCTCTGCTTCTCTGCTTCTCTATTCTCTCTTCTCAGAAACTGAACCACTTTTGTTGTCATCATCAACGAAAGAAAGACCTTTTCAACAGGAAAATCCTACACAGTGAATGAATGCCTCCAAAACGGCTACCTACGGGCCGTCTTCCCCAAAAACGACGCCCAATCGCTGCTCCAACGGGCTACCCTCTTGGCCACCTCCGAGATGCCCCCGGAGGCCACCCGCGCGTTCGTCATGACGAAACAACGGCTGCTGGAGCCGTTCGTGGAAGAGTGGAGGGCAAAGCGAGAGGCCCTGTTGCAGCGCTTCGTGGAGACGAGGTTCAGCCCTGGCAGCCAGAAGCTGCTGCAAAGCGCTGTGGAGAAGCTTTCTGGTGGTGCTAAGACGAACACCAACAACAAAAAAGAGAACGCAAAGCTATAAAACAAAACAACGAGGACGACAACAAAAATGGAGGTACACATCATACGCCTGTGTCGCGTTCTTTCAAGATAGAGAAGGTGAGAGAGAGAGAGAGAGTGCGAATTGTTTAAAACAGATTTCATTTGTTGCTTTCAATAATCATCTTCATCTTCGCTGTAGATTTCGATGTTCAACGACGCTGGCAAGTTATTAACCGAACGTATTCCTTCCTCTAATAGTATCCTGTCATCCACAAAGTGCCCTTCTCCAATGTCGTCACACTCAAGCTCGATCTCTTTTCCCCTTTCATCCTCGAACCTTGCTGATTCAACAACGAAAAAGTTGGGAGCAAAACGTGATGAGCTTATGTCTGGGAAGACTTGCAGTGTTCCCCGACAAAAGGTTTCGTGCACTTTGAGAAACGCTGCTAGGTATCTCTCTTTACCCGCTTGCTGCAGCACAATGCGAAGGGCGTGTGGTAGTTTCAGTCTTTTCAGCACCGCCATAACATTTTGCAGATGCTCGTTTCGTTTTCTCTCCACTCTCCTACCAGTAATGCTGTTGAGGAAACGGCAGACTTGGTGCAAGGAGAACAAGCTGTTCTCCTCCACAACAGCGTTCGCGATCATTTCCAAAACTTCTGCCGGTAGGGAGGCCCCTTCCTCTTCCTCTTCCTCTTCCTCTTCCTCTTCCTCTTCCTCTTCCTCTTCCTCTTCCTCTTCCTCTTCCTCTTCCTCTTCCTCTTCCTCTTCCTCTTCCTCTTCCTCTTCCTCTTCCTCCTCCTCCATCTCCTCTATCTCTTCCTCTTCCCCTTCCTCTTCCCTCTCCTTGTCCGCCATTTCATCCAAAACCTCGTCGAAGCCTTTCATGAAATAGTTCTCGGCCCAGTGTGGCACGTCCCCACTTGTTGCCACCACCAGCTGCAGCGCCTCCTCCAGCGGCAGGGCCTGTAGGTAACGCAGGGTTCGTCGGTCCACGGTCCCCATGCCCAGTTCTTCATCGTTCTGCATTTGATGTCGTTGTTGTCGTTGTTTGGAGGTTTGCATTATGTTTGGTGGTTTCGTGCATGGTGCCAGTTGGGAACTCCTCCAACAAAAAGTTATTTTTTTTGAAAGAAAAACTTTAAGTTAATTAATATAGTATGAGCTTAATTATAGCATTGCATAATTATAGCATTGCTTGGCAGAAGCAAAACTGGCTGAACGGGGGAGGAAACTGAAAAAGGGGAAGGGTGGGAATGGCTGAACCGGAGAGCGGCGGCGGGCACATTCGCGGGTCGGTGCTCAGCATCTGGCGAAAGTTCTATGAGCAGAAACGAGACGAGCAAATACATGACAACAGCAAAGGACGACCAGCCATCCAAGAAGGGAAAAAAGAAGAAAAGGCAGACGCGAAAGCTAAAAGCAGCAACACCACCACCGCTTCAACTTGTTCTTCTGATGGGTACGGCTATGCCGGCCTTTCTTCTTCTTCTTCGGGCGGTGGTTACTCTGGACAAATGAGCCTGGAAACATTGTTACGGAAAAGCGAAGAAACCGAAGGGGAGGAGCAATATATAGTCCCCAAAGAGAAGCAGAAAGGGAAAGAGGAAGCGGACAAAGCGAACGCGCGAGAGTATGGAGACGCCTCAGAAGCGCTAGAGTCCACGTTGAATTACTTTGAGCAAAGAGAGAAACAACAGAAACTGCTGCAACAGCAACGAAAACAACAGCAGCAGCAACAAAACTCTTCCAATTCTACTTCTTCTTCTTCTTCTGACTCTTCTTTTTCGTTAACCTCTTCCTCTTCCTCTTCAAATACTCTCTTAACTCCAAGAAACAATAACAACAACGACGCAACCGAGCTTTTGCTCTACGACGAACCATTTGCCGAGGAAGAACCGGTAACAGAGCAAGCAGAAGAGGAGGAGGAGGAGGAAGAGGAGGAGAGCGATGAAGAACGAACGGAACGGGAGAAAGAACGAAGGGAACAAACGCGACGGTTGAAGAGTCAAGGCAGAGGAGGACCTCGTGAGCGTCGAAGTTCCATCATCAACGCGAAAGGTTACCGAGAGTTGGACGCCTCGGACATTGATATCGTGGAGGCGCGGCCTATTGGGGAAGGCGCCTTTGGCACGGTTCATGTCGGCGTCTGGAGAGGTGCTCTCTTGGCTCTGTTTCTGTTATTCGCGTCCTTGTTGTCATCCTTTGTTTGCTTGCTCTGCTTGCTTCTTCTTCTTTCTTCCTTCTTCTTTCTTCTTTCTTTTGACGGCCATATTTACTGAACCTATATAACAGGAGTAAAATGTGCTATTAAACAGTTATCTAACAAAGACCCAGATGGCTATATCATGGAACAATTCTACAAAGAGGCCGCCATCATGCAGTACGGTCATCGGCTTGAACTCTTTTTTTTTTTTTTCCTTTTTCTTTTGCCACTAACCCACCCGCATAAACAAAGACAAGTCAGCTTTCATCCAAACGTGGTTCAGTTCTTTGGGGTTACCACTCTGGGAAAGAAGATGGCCATAGTAAGCGAGTTTGCGGATAAAGGCTCGGTCTACGACCTTCTCATTCGGCCCAAGGGCTCATTGCAGGTTGCTTGCAATGGAAATAAGTTTGGGCTTCGTCGCTCTTCTTTCGTTGGCCCTCAACTCAACAAGAAGGATATTATCAAGATCGTTCGTGATGCTGCTTGTGGCATTCTTCACTGTAACTTTTCCCTCGTTTTTCTCTCCTCGTTTTTCTTTCTTTATTTCTTACTCTCGCTCTCTCTTCTCTCGTCCCTCTTTGTATTCATGCGTCCTCTGCCAAAGTACATTCAGAAGGCATAATACACAGAGACATCGCTGCCCGCAACGTATTGGTAAGTCAGCACAATGTGGGCATGATCTCCGACTTTGGTCTCTCCCGAGTGATGAACGGCTTGGTGGATCCGTTCTCTCCGGAGGCGGCCTACAACAGCTCCGGCAAGAACATCGGTGCTGTCAAGTACATGGCCCCCGAGTCCATCATCAACAAAACATTCTCCGTCAAGAGCGATGCCTGGAGTTTCGGTGTGCTTATTCAAAACCATTGCTAAAGACGATTCAACGTGCGAATGAGAGACTAACTTTCTTTTTTGCGTTCTTCTCTTCGTGTTAGGAGTGTTTCTTTGGGAAGTGTGTACGTTATCGATGCCGTGGCAGGGCGTTGGCATACGAGAAGCGGCGCTTGGTATCGTGAAGGAAGGATGGAAGCTGCCCATTCCAAAAGACTGCGATCCTGTCTTAGCAGAACTTATGAACAAGTATCTCTCTCTGTCTCTCTCTCTGACTCTCTCCTCCACTTGAATGTTGTTTTTCACCCGCCTTTTTGTTAGATGTTGGAGAGATGATCCAAAGGACCGGCCAGACTTTAAAGAGATCCACTCCATGCTTCGGGCCTACTACAAACGGCTGAAGAGCTTGTCCCGCATGACCACCTTCTAGTCGCTGAGTGTTTTGTAGAGAGAGAGAGAGAGAGAGAGAGATTCAAACAAAACATTTTAAAAAACAAAGGAGGGAATGAATGTTAATTGTTATTCTCCGATGTAATTTCTAAGCGAAGTCCGCAAAAACGACTCCTCAAACACAAAAAATCAAAAAAATTAAAAAAGAAAAAATAAAAAGAAAAAAAAGTGATTTTAACAACAACGATCGGATGGCAGCAAGAGGAAGCCTCATCAGCGGGCAGGCAAGGCCATCCTACGGCTGGGGACTCCTTTTGCCGCACCGCAAATTCTCGTCCAACAGCGCCACAAAACGCTCGCTCTTTGCTTCTTCTTCTCCCTTCCTCTCGCTCTCTTCCTCCTCCTCTTTGTCCTTCTACGGAAGGGCGCAACAGCACAACCCCACCACGGCCAATGTTTTGCTCGCGATCCACCACGGAAGCGTCCTGACCGGCCAACGCGCAGGCTACGCCAGCAAGCAAACGCGCGACTACGAACGGATGGAAGGGGCCTACGACTGGACGCGGCTGCGCGACCAGGTGTGGCCCGCCCAACCCGCCAAACAGGTGGAGCCCGGCGCCTACGTTCCTCCCGACGAAGGGGATGAGGACTTTGAGTACTTCCCCGCCTTCCCGGACAAGCGAGAGCATCTGGGCGGACGGGGCACGCCCCCCAAGGCCCTTAAGATCCCCATCCCCAGGCTCCGCACTCCTCAAATAGACGTAGCGGACGGGGGCAGCGCCCACGCCACGGGCAGCAGGAAGCACGCCAGGGCCATCGTGTGGGTCCGTCCGGGCAAGGGCAGGGTGTTTGTCAACCAGCGTCTGCTGTCGGACTACTTCCCTTCGTTGATCCATAGGCAGCACGTATTGCAGCCTTTGCTGGCTGTGGAGAGGCTGTGCGAGTTTGACATTGCTTGCCATGCGTTTGGCGGTGGTACCACTGGTTTGTTATTGTCCTCTTCTCTGTTATCTCTCCTCCTCTTCCCTCCTGTTTCCTACTGTTTTCCTTTCTTCCTTTGCTAACAACGGCGGGCTGAAAACAGGACAAGCAGGAGCGATACGGATGGCGCTTGCGAGAGCACTGGAAGCCTACGAACCCGATTTCCGGCCTGCACTCAAGAAGGCCCGCTTGTTGACAAGAGACGCAAGGATGGTCGAACGAAAGAAGACGGGCAGAGTCAAGGCCAGAAAGAGTCCTCAGTGGTCCAAGAGATAAATCGGTCTTCTTCCTCCATTTTGCTTTCTTTCTCTTTTTTTTACAGATACATTTTGTTTTTTTATAACTGGTAAAGAGAGGAGCAAGAGAGAGAGAGAGAGAGAGAGAGAGAGAGAGAGAGAGAAAGGATCTCATGAAAAACATTTTTTTTAAAAAAAATAAAGAAAAAAAACAAAAGAGCAAAAACCACAAAAGCAAACAACCAATCTTCCATCCGGTCCATTCATTCAGTCACCCAAAAAATAACAACAAACAACAAGCGGCGGCCCGTGGTGTGCACGCAGGTGCATTTTCTGGGTTTATTTTTAGTGCATTCGTCAATCTAATCTAGACTTTTGGCGCTGTTAACATGTGACGATGTTAGTGATAAGTGAAACACAAGAGGACAGAGAGAGAGAGAGAGAGAGAGAGAGAGAAGAAAAAGGAGGGAAGACAAGTACAAACACAATGTACAAAAAAATATAGGAGTAGTGGGACCAGCCAGCAACAAGGTTGATGAAAGTTGAACAACAGAGTGAATGGTGTTGAAAGGGGGGTTCGCTTCCGCAGTGTGTTGCTTCCTTCGTTTTTTTGAGTTTGTCTGCCGCTATTTTCAAGTCGTTTTTGTTTTCCTCCTTCTCCTCCCTATAAATCCTATTCCTTTCTCCTTCTTCTCCTCATATCCTTTCCTTCTTGTATAATAATAATAACGCTGTGTTGCCTCTCTTTCTCTACGCTTCTCTTCTCTTCACTGCAAGAGGCAACCCTCCTTCTTGCCGTCCTTGCCCTTCTTCTTGTCCTTGCTGCTCTTCTGCATGTGGTCAGCGAATACGGCCCTGCAGGCCTCCTCAAAGACCTGCGTCAGGTTCTTTTGTGTCAACGCAGAACATTCCACATACTTGTAGGCGTTGATCTCCTTGCTCAACTTTTCGGCCTATTTTATTCTTGTGGTTAGTAACATTAAAGAAGAGAAATAAAAGTAAATAAGAGAGAGAGACGACAGAAGAGAGAAAAGGACGATAGAAGAGAGAGAGAGAGAGACCTTAGTGAAGGAAATGGGTTCCAGGTTGTGCTCTTTGAGGCTGGCAATGGTGTCCTCGTTGTCCCTCAGGTCCAACTTTGTGCCTACCAGTATGATAGGAGTCTTGGGGTTGAAGTGAGACACCTCCGGTACCCACTATAGTTTTTGTTTAAAAGAAAAACACAAAGGCAAACACAAAAGAACAAAAAATAATCTCAAGATTAGACATAAGAAACAAAGAAAAGGGGGAAAGATAAGATTAAAAGGAGGGCAAAAAAAACGGACCTTCTTTTTAACATTGTCAAAGCTTTCAGGGGAGGTAAGAGAGAAGCAAATGATGAACACGTCGGTGCCGGGATAACTGAGAGGTCGCAGTTGATCATACTCGCCGGAGCCTTGATTTTTGGAGATGGTTTAGGAGGAGATAGTTAATATCCTTCTGGCATTGAATAAAAAATCAACAAGATTAGATCGTTTTAAAATAAAAACAAACCAGCAGTATCCCACAAGCCTTTGATTCCAAATCAGATTGGATCCCCGAAGAGAACAGCAGATTGGTTTTGTTGTTTTTTTTCTTCGGTTAGGAAGGAAGCACAGAAAAAAAAAAATAGAAAGAGAGGAAACAAAAAATAATCATCATCATCATCAAACTTTATCGGAAGAAGAGATCGGAAGAGAAAAAAAATATGAAAATAAAAGGGGGGGAAAAGGAGTTTACCAAGGTTAACAGGATGGCCTTCCACTACGGTGTTGGCCGTGTAGTTGTCAAAGACGGTGGGGACGTATTCCCCAGGAAAAGAGTTGGTGGTGTAGGAGATCAGCATGCAGGTCTTACCTACGGCTCCGTCCCCAACAACCATTACTTTTACATCTTGCCCCATTTTGGGTGGGTGGTGGATTTGAAGAAGAAGAAAAAAATACAAAAAAAAAGCTCTCTGCTTTCCTCCTTTAAAAGTTTAATCGGCCGAACCTAACTAAATTTTAAAAAATAAATCAGATTCCTCATCGATAGGAGCGGGAAAGAAAAAAATTCGATGCGAAAAAACAAAAAGACAAGTCGGAAACAAAGATGATGAACTTTGAGAAGAGAAAAAAAAAAGGCAGCCCTGCCCCTTACCTACCTTTGTACGTGTTAGGCAAGCCTCCGGACTTTCTTCAAGAGGTTGTTGTTTACAAAACTCCCCCAGGAAAAGAAAAAAAAAACAGACCTATTGTCCAGTGGAACACAATAAAAAAAAGACACAGCAGAGGGACACAGAAGAAGAAGAAGAAGAAGAAAGGGATCTTTTCTGCTTGCTTGCTCTCTTTACAAAAAAAACCTTTTCCGTTGGGAGGCGCCTCTCTTTTTTCGTTTTTAAATTTAACTTTTAAGAATTTGTTTAATTTGTCTGCTCATTACCAAAAATGGTGCACGCCTCCTCACCCTTCTTTGTTGAAAAGCTGAGTTTATTCGGAGGAGGGCCTATTCTGACTACGTCATATATATGGATCCTGTTGGACAGATTTTCCCCAGCAAAAGCTAGTACCAGGGGAAATATAACGGACATAAAAGGAAAAGGCCAGAAGTGACGTGGATGGCGGGTTGGGATTGGTCCGCCGAAAGTGTGGGGCGGTGCGAGTCGAACCTACGCTGCGTCCACCCACTACCAAAAGGGAGGGGAAATTTTTCCCGGAAAATCGTTTTGCTGAAATAAAAATTGTTGCCGACAAAAAGAAGAGAGCGAAAGACGAGAAGAAGAGATTTTTTAGAGCAAACAAGCAGAAGATGAGCGACCTGTTGACGACCTTCCAGGCGGTGACGGGTGCGGACTCGTTCACCGCCCAATTTTATTTGGATATGACCAATTGGGATTTGGAGGTTCGTTCCTTGTGCTTTTTATGTTTCTCGGCCCTCCCTTCTTTGTCGTGGTAACGCGCCGAAAGATAAGAAAAGCCTGATCGCCCCTTTCTTTTTTTTTTTTGTTGAAACAACGACCAGCAAGCCACAAGTGCGTTCTTTGATCAGGGCGGGGTTCGTTGCTACCTCCTTCTCTCTTCTCTTTTCATGTATGTTAACGATCAAAACTTACTTCATTCTACTGCTACGTAGAAACCAGCCACCAACCCTGCTGCTACCCGGTAAAAAACTCTCTTATTTTTCCCTTCCTTTCTCTCTCTCTCTCTCTCTCTCTCTCTCTCTCTCTCTCCTTTGGTTCCCACTAAAACCTTATGTTGGCTTTTTTCGTACAGGCCTGCAGTGAAGTCTGGTTCTCAGAAAAAAACCGTTAGCTTTAAACCTGATGCCTATGCTCGGTCTCTCTTCTTTCTTCTCTCTTCTCTCCCTCTCTCTCTCTCTCTCTCTCTCTCTCTCTCTCCATTCATTCATTCTTGCGTTGTTCTCATTCTCTCTCTCTTCTTTTTGTCGTTTTCTTTTTCTTTCCCTGTTTCTCCTTTCATTGTTCTTTATTTTTATCTCTCGCTCTGTTTCTATCGTTCGTTATTACAATGGAATGCAGAGGGCTGCGGGAGACGGTAAAGAACCTCTACAAGAACCCGCTGTTGAGCGATGTGACGCTGATAGTGAACGAGGAGGAGCGAGTGCCCGCTCACAAGTTGGTAATCACGAGCTGGTCTGACGTCCTCGCCGACTTGTTGGCTGGCAAAAAGACAATCCAGGCCGGTGATGATGATGACGACAGCGGCATGCAGCTAGAAGGTTTCTATCTTCTTGTTCTTGACTGATTCTGTGTTGTTCTAAACGAAGCTAAGTCTCTCTCTCTCTCTCTCTCTCTCTCTCTCTCTCTCTTCGCTTTGCGAATAAATAGAAAAAGAAAAACAAACGGAGATGGAAGAAGAACGCGGACCTGTAGTACGGATACAGTCAGATCCACGCACTAACACATCTCACTTTCTCGCCCTGCTCAAATTCATGTACAACGGCTCTTACGAAGACATCGATAGCGAGACGGCTCTTCCTCTCACCATCATTGCTCATCAATTCAACGTCTCCAAGTACAAAGAGCAATGCGCCGCCTTCCTCTTCCATCAAGACAAACAGCTATTAGGACTGTCTCGACTGCCGCAAGACGCCAAAGCCAAAAAACGATTATTGAGCGACAAAGGAAAAGATGTCTCACGACTGTTGGAGATAGCCACCACCTACCATTGTCAATTGTTGGAGTCACTCTGTGCCAGCTACTTGGCCTTGCATTTTAAGACGTTGGTACAGTCGGGACAGGCTTTCGACTTGCCGCCCTCTACCTGGTGCGAGTTGCTAAAGAGCGACGACATCGCAGTGGCTGAGAATGTAGTCTTCAAGGCGGTGATGGACTATAGCCAGCACCAACGGTTCGAGAGGGCGGATCTCGTGCTGGAAAGACTCTTGCCGCAAGTGCGGCTGCCGTTGTTGTCTACATCCGATCTGGAATCGCAGGTTTGCAACAATCCAGTGCTGCAAACAATTCCGATTATACACGATCTTCTTCATGAGGCCTATCGCTACAAGCTTTATCCTTCTGCAACCACCAGAACCTCTCGCTGTGTTCCTCGTGTTGGTGGTGCGTTTTTCGTTAACTCGAAGTTAGTATTTTGCATCTTTTAATTCACACTAACAAAACCGTTGCAAATGAAAAAACAAAGATGTGAGATGGTCATCCAAGTCGAAATCTGTTAACATTACTCTCAGCAACGAGGATAAGACTGCCAAATACAACAGCTTGTCAGCCAACGTATGGGCCTGTGTCAGTGTGAAGGAGTGGCTTACAACCGGCGTACATACCTTCCGCTTTAAGATCAACCACAATGCGTCCAGCTGGCTCTTCATCGGTGTTGTTGCAAAGACTTTCACTGGCTTTTCCTCCAGTACTCTCTCTCTCTCTCTCTCTCTCTCGTTTTTGTTATCTTGTTCTCTCTTTTCTCTTTGCTTGTTCTCGCTCCTCCGTAACTATGCTTCACTTCTTCTCACCAATCCCTTTTCTTGGATAATGCAGCCTATGTTGGTGCAACGACGGACAGTTGGGGCTTCTGTAATGCTTCCGGTTGGGGTAAAGCCACTGCCGGTAGCAACACGCCCTTTGGCAGACATTACACCACAGGGGATATAGTGACGATGGAGGTGGACATGGACAAGCACACTGTCTCCTATGCCGTCAATAACGACAAACTTGCGGTGGCTTGGAGCTCGCTGCCAGCCGGCCCCTTGTTGCCTACCATCTCGTTGTATCAAACCGGGGACTCCATGACTCTCCTTCCACCAGAGTGAGGTTGTTTTTTTGTTTTGTTCGTGTGTCTATCCAAAAAATACGATTCCTTTTGTTCAAGTACATGGTATGCGCCACCGTTTATTTTCGCCAGAACAAGTTGCTGCTGCACGTGTGCCGTTGAGCTCTGCGGAGGAGTTAAAGATTAGTGGATAATAAATGAGAGAGAAAGAGAGGCCAAAAAAAAAAATGCTTTGCGCAACGCGATCAGGAGATCAAAAGTAAGGTAGCAGGTTTTTTGTCGGCAATGTTTGCGCAGCGGCAAACTCAGACAAATGCCAGAATCATGAATAAAGCAACCACAAAACAACACAAACACACAACGACTAAAGCTTACCTCAACTAACAACAGTTCTCTCCGCTCTGCTCAGAGTACAGCACTGGCGCCTGTTAAATAAGGCCGTCTTCCAAGCAAATGCATTCAAACAATGCTTGAAGGGTCTCTTCCGTGAGGGTAAAAGGTCAAACGGCCAGGGTCTTCCTCGCTCCTTTGCTGCTTGTGATGGCGTTTCACGGGCCCACTTGCGTTTTTGTTTTTGTGCCGCAATGAAAAAAACAAAAACAAAACAAAGAACACTCGTTCAATCGCGTTTCCTCTTGCCATTGCTGCTCTTGCTGCTAGTACTGCTGCTTGCACCGCCGCTAGTCCCGCCATCGCCATCCTCACCATCCCCATCACCATCACTAGCTTGTTGCGAGTCACCGTTCATAGACTCAGTAGTACTTCCATTTGCAGAATGATGCGAACGACGGATCATCTCCTGCAATATTTAAATATTTTGTGTTTGGGAAAATAAAAGGACAATCAGCAAAAACAATGTGGAGAAAGAAGAAACATAGGGAAACAAACCTGCCACATTTTATAGTCTAACTTGACGACGCACTGCCGTTTATAGGCAGTACCAGACTCATAGTCAGAGTCATCGGGAGGAAGAGCTGGTTTAAGAATGGGTTGAGGGCCTTCTTCCGTTTGAACGATCTGCGTCTCGGCCCTCCCTTCCTTCACAAGGAAGGAGAGATGGAACAAATTTTCAACGGTGCGGCTGAATGAGGATGGGTCCGCTATCAAGCCGAAAACGTTTTGTCGTTTTGTCTTGCGCAACTGGTTGTAAAGTTGCTCCACTCGCTTGCTTGTCTCCCCTTCTTCCTCTTTGCTTGTGTCCTTAATCTGCAGCAAGATTTAAATATTTGATCAGGTTGGTGAAGGAGGGAGAAAGCGACAGAAATGTTTCTTCTACCTCCTCTGGCACCACTTTCTTTCCAAGCTTTTCTTTCTGTGTGACTCTGCGCTGTTTCTTTTCCTTTGGAGTTGCGCTCAGGGGTCCATGCCTATTTTGGTCGTAAGCAAAGTCGAAAGTTCGCTTGCCGTTTATGAAAAAACAGAGACAAAAGACTACGCACAAAAAGTCAACTGTGGGGGTGAGACGGTAGTATTTGGCACACCGAAGACCAAAACCAAGCCAGTCCAGTTCCTTTTTACTTCGCTTCGAGCCATTCTCTTCCTCTTCCTCTTCCTCTTCCTCTTCTTCTTTTTCTTTCTCCTTTTGCTTGTCCTTGGAGGTAGCGCCCTGCATGAATAACCGGAGCTTGACCATGAAGGAGCCCACGTCGTAACTGCCGAAATGGGTCTTCAAGCGAGCGGCTTGTTCCGCGCCGTACCGCGAGCAGATGGTCATGCACTCAGAGTCCAACGCTGCCTCTCTGGGCTGCTGTACTGCTGGCCGGGGTGAGATGCGTAAAAGAATATAAAAAGAACAAGAAATGGAATTATTAAATGAATGAGGGGTTAGGGTAGATACGCAGAGAGCAGGACAAAGCGACAGAGGAAAGCGAACGGGAAGAAGAGGAGAGGGACACGAAAACGACAGAAAGGTGTTGGTACCTCTATGAAAGAGCAAATCGCTTTGTTGCAACTTCTTGGCGAGAGCATCAGAGCCAGGACGAATAAAATCTTCTTTTTGAGCTGCAAAAACACGACAAAAAAAAAGTTAGACCAAATGAGTGCATCATCCGAAAACTGGACATACTGCTAAGTTCTGTGATCAATTGTCGGTAGTTGCTTCTGATCTGCCTACGCTCGTCTGCGCTTTGCGTTTTTTTCTTTGCACCGGAGGAAGTTTGTTTGGCCCCATTCGTTTTGGTCGCTGTTGATCGCCGCCGTTGTTGCTGCATCTCTTTTGGTTTTTATTACAACAAAACAAAGGAATCGCGGGAAAATCAGATTTTGTGGTTGGACACCTGTGCAATCCCTTTCAAAAAAATAAAAATTAATAAAAAATTAAGAAATTCTTCACCACACGCGCTACCTTTTCTGAATCGAAGATTTGGACCGCCTATCGCTCGCTCTAGATCTGCAGCTCCACTACCCGTTGCCGTTTGGCTTTATTTCTTTGCCGCCCCTTTTTTTTTGCTTGAAGACGGGTAACGGGAGGCTCCTCACGCCTTGTCCGCAAAAATTTTCTTTGATTGTTGATTGGCCCTTTTTTACGAAATGCAAATGAGAAGCAGAAAAGAAAGAAAGAAAGAAAGATGAGAAGAAGAGAGGAAAACCACGCCCACACCGCGGCCGCATGAGAGCGAAGCTTTCTATTTTTTTTTTTCATTTTTGTGAACAGGTTTAAACCAAGCAAGACTGCGAGGACACATCAATGAAAGGAACGCCAGACACAGCAGCGCTGGCGTCGTGCCCAGCGGCCGATACGGTCACACTCATAGCGCGGCGTGCTCTGCACTGCGCCGACGGGGAGTCGCTGGCAGGGCTCGAGTCGCCGTTCAGGCTTGGCCCATTGGATCAGTTGGTGCTTCCCTTTGTGCCCATAGCGGTGGTTTTCCTCTACAGAAAGCCCACCTCGGGCGCAAGCAGCAGCGAGCTGCTCCCGATGGAGCGCCTTGCACGAGCGCTCGCACTGCTGCTGGATTACTATCCGCACCTGACGGGTCGCCTCCAAATAAACCCCAGCGATAAAACCCCCGAGATCTCGCAACTGGGCACTGGGGCTGAGCTTTTCATAGCCCAGTGCAGCGAAAGGCTAGATACATTTTGCCCCTCTCTGTACGCTGGAGAGGAGCAACACGCTACCGGCCGCATTCTGATGAAGGACCTGCCCGCTGCTGGCAATGCCCTACTGGCGCCCTTCGATCCGACTCTCGAGGGCGTCTGCCGCGACCCCATCTTCGTCGTCCAGCATACCCGCTTCGCATGCGGTGGCGTCGCACTGGGCGTGCGGCTTCATCACATCGTGTGCGACGCCGATGGCTTCTTTCGGCTGGTGCACGACTTGGCAGAGATCTATCGCGGCGTTCGTGCTTCGGAGACGAAAGGCGATCCAAGCTCCGGTATCGGCGTGCTCGCTCGCCCGCCTCACATCCGATCCTACCTGTGGGAGCTGTGGGACATGACGCCAGAAGAAAGGCAAGCGGCGCTTGACGTTCAACCCGCGCACTACTACGTTGAGTCGAGCGATCACGCCGCTGTGGTGGCTGCTGAGGGGGCTTCCACGTCCGCAGCGGAACCTCCCGCTTCTGCGGTTCCACCGGCTCAACCTCCAGTCATCGGGCGTGTGTTGCGCTTCTCCGGCCGAGAGCTCGACGCTCTTAAAGCACATGCCACGGACCCGAGCGGAGGCAGCTGGGTGTCCACCTTTGAGGCGCTGTCAGCGCACCTCTACCAGAGCGTCTATCGCGCGCGACTCTGGCTGCGCACGGCGCAAGGCGTGCCACTATCAGCGGCCGTGTCGGAGGTATCTCGCGAATTTCTCACCTCCGTCAATTGGCGCGGCCGGGACCGTCTCGACCTCCCGCCGCGCTACTTCCCTAATGCTTGCTTTATCCCCTACTCCGGCCTGCCACATGATGTGCTTGCAGACGGCCCTCTTTGGCAGGTCGCAAAAGCCCTACACGACTGGACGCGCGCGTTGAGCCCAGAGAAGGCGAGGCAGACCCTTCGCTGGATTGCTGCGCAGCCGGACAAGACTCGTGTGAAGATCGACTTTTGCTTCCAGAACAGCTTCATGGTCAGCCAGTGGTGCAAGTTTGACATGTACGTGGGGGTCGACTTTGACGTCGATGAGCATGGCGAGGCGGTGCTTCCGGCTTTGGTGGGGCCGCCATTCACGCCTATCTTGCTGGTCGATGGCCTGGCCTACTTTTTGGCCACGGAGGAGCAGCTCCAGGGAGGCACAGCACCGCAGTCCATCGATGTCAACCTGGCTCTGAGCGAGCCGCTCTGGGCGATCCTCGACCAGGATGAGGGCTTTCGGCAGTTTCGTCACGCATGACGATGTAATGATAGCCTCCAAACTCTCTCTCTCTCTCTCTCTCTCTCATTGTAGATATAATGGCTGTTTTCAACAAAGAAAAATAAGACAAGGAGAAAAAAGCCGTTCCTTGTTGACTCAGTGCCGGTTTGAGCGATGAAGCATGTGGAGATAAAACTGCTTCCGGAAGGGATCCACAACTTGCAGGGTTTCCAGCCCTTCCTTGATATCCTTTTCTCGCTCAAAGGTAGCTCCTTCCGTGGGATTGTTGGCCAAAAGCAGGGTTCGCAGTTCCTCCAACAACATCACCTTGGATAGCAATGGCCCTTCATTCACAGATAAGGAGAGACGGAGGTTAGTGTCTTTGTTGTGGGAGAAAGGGGGAGAGAAAAGAAGAGCAAAGAGAGAAGAAAGTACATTTGGCAGGGGCAGCTGTGGTTGCAATCTCCTCATCAGAAGAAAGGATTTCGTCACAAAGCTCAACTTCTCGCTCAAGTATGGCCACCTTTTCGCTTGTTGGCACTGCAAACAAAAAAAAGTAAATAATGAGATAATGAAGAAGATTCAAGGGTAACGAAAGAGAGAAAGAGAGACCTTGAGAAATGAGCCAACGATGATAAAGCCATGGGCTCTCTCCGTCATGCATAACCATGGCAGGGCTAACCAAGTCAAACTCTTATAAATAAAAACGGATGAGAAATTGGCCAATTACTCTAAACAATAGCTTGGAACAATTAAACACTCACCTGTTTGCAAAGTATCCATGACAGTCTGTACAAGGTTTTCCTTTGGTGATTCCTTTGCAATCCTGGCAAGCTTTTTCCCGATAACGAGGGACCGTTGATGGTAGGCTGAGTAGTTGGAAATGCTGTTCATGCCGCCACCACCTTTCACGCCAAAGAAAACGGAGGCCGAGTCGCTGATCTGCATCTCTGTGAACTCCAGCTCCTCCTGTTCTGACGTTTGGGCGTGCTCCAACACGAACCTACGATAGTTCCAACAGTGGACTGGTCAAATGGAGGAACATTAGCGCCGTGATAATGAGTGTTTGAGCAAAAGAAATGATAAGACTCAGAAGGAAAGAAGGTACAGTTTCTGGCATCTGCTTTCAAAAACTTGGCACACAGTTTGAGCTCTCGCTTCCAGTACCAAAGAGGGTCTCGTTTTTCCTGCTTTTTAGCTTCAGCATTGGCAGCAGCGGCAGGCTCCTCTTCTTGCGTTTGAGGTCTGGTCAGCAACAACGCCTGCATTTGCAGCACACACCAAAGGCGATGATGCCACACCCAGTAGGACTTCGGGTAGTGAGCAATGCCAAAGTAAGTCAGCGTGCTCAGGTCCTTTTCCAGCATGTCGACCTTTTGTTGAAAGCCCCATTTGCTTTTTTTCTGTTCGGCTTCTGTTTTCGTAGTGGTGACTTGTCCCTCTTCGCCTACGCTTTCCTTTCCTCCTTCTTTTTCATCGTTGTTGCTGGACTGTTGTTCAGGTAACGTCTGCTCACCTTCTTGAACTTCTGTGCACTTCTCCGTGTCTTGCTTTTGATCTCCAGAGGGCAAGTCTTCTTTCTCTGGTTCTTTTGAACCTTCTTCGTTCTTCTCCTTCTCCTCCTCGTTCTCCTCCTCCTCCTCCTCTTGTGCGAGTTTGTGGAGCATGGCTCTCCTGCGCACGTTCCATAGGGTGTAACACTCTGGGTTTTTGGCGATCAGCTTCTCAGAGAGCTCAATCGCTCGATCCCCCAACCTATTCTCATCTCTCTGAAACAAAGTTTTGAGGTATGAGTTGGGTCGTCAAGTTTGAAAAACCTTTTTTTTTCAAAAATAAATAAAAGTAGAGGAGGGAGGTTACCAATCTGATGAGTTCAGACCAAAGAGCAGCCCACTCGTTGGCGGCAGCTTTTTTCCGCTCCACCATCTCTTGGGTCAGTTGTTGCTGGTCCTCCTTTCTTCTGCCGTGCTGCATGAATGATGAAGCCAAACGAACCAAGGCAAGAAAGGGATCAGCCACGCACGCACACAAGTTTGAGAGGGTGATGAAAAAGTGTAGCAAAACGGAAAAGGCCTTACCAACACCATTTTTTTTCTTGATCACTTTCGGCCCTTTTCAACGTAGGAGAGAGAATAAGAAGAAGTACAAAAGCTGAAGAATCAAAAAAAAAGGGGGTGGGGTTCCAGAATAAAAGAATCAGAAGTCACCTCCTTCTCTCCTCTTCTCCTCTTTGCTCTCTTCTCTTTCTTTGGCTTCTGTTTTTCCTACGAGGTTGGTTCTTTTTTCCTAAGAGGTTGGACATCATCTACTAGAGCATTTTCCCTGAAGGAAACCTCTCCCCCACGCAGCGGGCGGGTGTGTGTAGCCCCGCCATCATTGCTATTGGCCCAAATGCTTTGATTTACTATTGGCTTAGTAATAGGAATTTCATTAGTTCGAAATTATTCCTCGAATAAATTGATTAGGGTTACCACAGGCAGCTATTCCTTTTTCTTTTCGCTCAACAAACTACACGAACAAACAAACAAACAACAGTGTTCCAAACAAACCACCATGCCCCGACAACGACGCCCACAAGTTTTGTGTAAGAACTGCAAAAAACGTTTCACGCCACACTACAAAGGTTGGTGCTACACTTGCTTATCCAACCAAAAGGAATTCAATGGGCGCAAGCGCTGCTATGCTGCCAGGAAGCGCAACAAAGAACGTCAACGACGGCTACTGGAACAACAGCAACAGATGGCAGCGGAGACTATGGAGCATGTTGCACATGAGCAAGAGCCTGAGTTGGAAGAGGAGCAGCCGCCTTCCATGGAGGTTCCTTCAAGCCCACCCGAGCAGCCCTCTCGCCGCCGCTCTCGAGCCAACCGCAAGGCCTTCCCAGACAATGAGCATGCCTGCTTTGCAATGCTACGAGCTCAATGCTTGACCAGCGCAGAGGCTGGCGCCAAAGCTTACAAAGCGGTCCTTGCTTGCCATGGCATTTCTGTTTGTCAACCTTCTGCGGATACCATCCACCGAGCTACTGTGGAGGGTGGGATCTTGGCCGACTATGCTATGATTCGTCTGTTGGTAGAGTCCAAAGACCTCTGGGTAGGCATTGATGAGTCTTCCAAAGTGAATGGCCGGTCTTTTGTGGAGATTGAATTTGCTGGCTCTCACCCTAAGCTTGGCTTTGTTCTCTACCCTGCTGCTGTTATAGAGGTTATTTCTCACACTTCTGAAAACATGCTTGGCTACATTGAAAATACTTTAGCAGGTACTTAACGTCTCTCTTCCTGTTCGCCTTCTTTCTCTCTCTCTCTCTCTCTCTCTCTCTTGCTCTCTCTCTCTTTAATCTCTTTATCTCTCTGTCCTCTTTTTTTCTCTTTGTTTACTCTTGTTATGCTACTCTTTCTATTAAAGAGCTAAACCAAAAGGGATTAGAACAAGGCCTTTCTGCTATTAAGCTTTGGGAATTCCGTTCCATAACATTTGATCTCACCAGCTCCAATTCTGGAAGGATTAGGCTTTGGCACTTGCTCAATGAACGGCGGAGACAGCTATGGGAGCAAGAATCCACACCAAAGCCTCCTTTCACACCGCTGCTGGTCAAAGGTTGCGATGATCACATTGCTGCCTTGATTCTTAATGAATTCCTCCGCCGTACAAACAAGCTTGCAACTGGGTGGGGTGCTGCTGACCTACTTCAAGCCAATGCGATGGAGGAGAATGAAGAACATGTGGCTGCTGTCAAAGAGCAATGGTGTTACCACGGCTTTGAAGAAGCTCTCTTGTTTGTTGCGTGGCCTTTGGAACGCTGATTGGATGGGCTTTGTGGAGCATGAAAAGGAACACAACCCTAACTTGGTCTCTGACAAGAGCAGGGCCATCCCAAAAGCCTCAAAGACACGCTATGCATCCTATGCTCTCATGGCACGCTTTGTGGAGGATCATGAAGAGCTTTTGCATTGTTTCCTTGAGAAAAAAGTGGGTGAGCATGCCTTCGCTGATGAAATCCAGACAGGATTGTTCAGCAACTCTCTTGCTGTGGCAATGCGCAAAGTTCTTGTTTGTGGCTTAAGGTATGCATATTTATTTATTTTTAGTTTTTCCCTCGCTTGTATTTCTTTCTGAATTCTTATTTCATCTTTTAAAGCCAAGTGTTGTTGCTGCTGCTGATGCACATCGGTAATCATCAATGAGAACTTTTCCATTTTCATGACTTTCGGTTGTTGCAGCGCGCCATTCCTTGGCCTTGGCCTCAATCTGTTGATGCTGCAACAGTGCTTTGCCTGTCCTGTGCAGAGCTATGCTTCGCCATTGCTGTCAAGCGAGGTTCTACCAACAATGGAAAACTTTGCTGCACAGTCTTGGACGGCTCCAGGAGATGACGGAGATCTGCAAGCGCTGCTGGCCAAGGAGTTTATCTCCAGCGCTCTGTTTATGCTCTACAAGCATGCGGGACAGTTCATGGAAATGAGAGAGGAAGAAGAGGAGGACGACTGGGAAACCTACAGCTTAACACCGAGTCAAGTGGAGGCGGTATACGAGGCGGAGAAACAAAAGCAGAACAGAAGTGGAGTTGCAGGAGCAGTGAAGAATAGCAGGCGATGATGACGACGGATGCTGCTACAAATGGACCGCTGCAGAACCTGCCTTTGCCCTACTAATCGCCGGAGAAACCATCTTCATATGGTCAACCGCCTTTGGCGTGACATCCGCCTCAGCCCATCATGCAAGCAGGTGAACTCCGCGCCCTTCCTGACCTCCCCGAGTTCGAGCTGCCAGCTTTATTCCAGCGCTTTGCGGCACGGTTCAAAACTCGCACTCAGGCCAGAAATTTGCTAGACGAAACGCCTTCCCGTACTGAAATCACCCGAACTCGCTATGAGGGTCGCTTGGAGCAACAAGAAAGCACACAAGCACGGAACCAGCGCCATCAACAAGATAATCACAGGGAGAAGCCCATTCGAGACTTCCTGCAGCAGCACTATGGCTTTGTCCTGCCGTCTGGCAAGCGCCTCACTGTGAAGCACATGAAGGACCACATGCGGCGTGTGAAGGGTGACTATCCCCAGCTTCAACTTTGCCTTGGCAACCGGCGAGAGGAGACAGTGAACAACTTCCTGCAGTTCCTGGAACAGCTTAGCGGACAGCAGCAGCAGCAGCAGCAGCAGCAGCAGCAGCAGCAGCAGCAGCAGCAGCAGCAGCAGCAGCAGCAGCAGCAGCAGCAACTCCTGCAGCCACTGAGGTGGCCTCAGCAGCAGCGACAGTAACTCCTACTGCTCTTCTTATGTATTGTTTCTCCTTCTCTGCAGGGTGACAGTGTGCCACAGCATCTATTAGCACTTTGACCTTACATTAGACGTGAGTGGAGATGGCAACGCAAGACTGTCTAGTGGAGGAAGTGACGAGAGGTTTATCGTACGGGTGGGCGTCGACGCATTAAGTGGTGGTGGCGGTTTGGGTACTGTGCGCACGGACCTTTACTTAGCTCCCCACGCCCTCTCTTTACCCCTGAAGCTGGATGGTGGCGGGTTGTTGTCTTCTGCTTGCCCTTTTGTTTTGAGATGAGTGTGAAATGGCGCTGTTGTGGTACTCTGCATCCTTGTTGTCAACCCAAAAAGCAGAACTGCAATGGAAAGGAGCCAAGACATGGGGTTCAAGAGCACGGAAGAGGCGCTGTGTTCTTGGGCTTCGCCTCTCTTGTCTTGTGCTTTCTTTCTGTGCAGGAAAGCTGAAGTGGCGGGCAGCAAAAAAAAAAAAAAAAAAAAAAAAAAAGAATTCATCCAAATGGTGACTATGTCATAAGAGAAAGAGAGAGAGACAGTTTAGGGAGAGACAGGTGGAGAGGTGTAAATGGAAAAATGAGAAAGAGAGGGAAGGAAGGTACATGAAGAGAAGAGAAGAGAGAATGTAGACAGAAATAAAGCAAAAAGTGTAGGTTAGGGCTAGACACAACTCTTTTAAAAAGGAAAGTGCGATGAAACGACGGGGTAGTGGACACAACGGTAGACATAGGCCATCTACCAATAGAAGTTCGATTTTTGAGGTATTTGATTGAAATTTCTGTATTTCTACCCTATAGACTTTCATATAAAGTCTGCGGGGC